>CM062818.1:104660655-104901438 GCA_031772625.1 Pinus tabuliformis | reverse complement strand
GAATTCGACCATATCTTGTAATGCATTGGCTGGAATTACCACTCCTCAAACTATCAAGATGACATATCAAGACAAAAAAAAGTAATAGTGTTGATTGATTCGAGAAGTATCCATAATTTTATTCATTGTAAGATAGCCAAGGAATTGAATTTCTTCTTATATCCATCACGAGAGTGTCAAGTGATGTTTGCAAGTGGAGGAACCATAAATTTCTCTGGAAAGTGCCATAATATCAAGCTATCCATGGAAAAATATGTATTGAATAGACCAATTCTTTCCATTCCAATGGGTGGTGATGATGTTGTACTAGGAGTCGAATGGCTACAATCCTTGGGCACAATAGATTTTAATTTTCAAGAACTTTTCATGAAATTTTGTGGAGAAGGAGAGGAGGTTGAATTAAGTGGTATTGTAGGAAAACCTAGACAGATAATTGGTTCTAATGGTATGACAAAGCTTATACAGAAGGAACAATGAGGCGTAATTGCACAATTATGTTCGCTAGAGGTTCCCACATCGAAATCATCTATTTCTCTAGATCTCCAAAAAGTCTTGGATAATCATTCCAAGGTATTTGGGACTATGAAAGGCCTCCCACCTATTCATTATCATGACCATGCTATTCATTTAATTCCAGGAAGTGTTCCTCTAAACATCAAGCCCTACATATATCCCTATGCCCAAAAGAGTGAAATGGAACGTATGGTTACAAAAATGCTAGAGGCTGGTACAATTCAACCTAGTCAAAGCTCTTTCTCCGATCCAATAGTATTAGTGCACAAGAAGCATGGATCATGGGACATGTGTCCGAATTATAGGGATCTCAACAAGCTCACTATTAAATATAAATTTCCCATTCGTGTCATTAATGGATTATTGGATGAATTGCATGGATCAATTTACTTCACCAAGTTGGATCTTCGTTTAGGATATCATCAAATCATAATGAAAACTGAATACATTTCAAACACATCATTTAGAACTCATGAGGGTCATTATGAATTTTTGGGCATGCCTTTTGGCCTTACAAATGCACCTTCTACATTTCAAGGTTTGATGAATTTGATTTTCAAACCCTTCCTCAGAAAATTTGTGTTAGTATTTTTTAATGATATACTAATCTACAACAAGTCTTGGAAGGATCATGTTCAACATGTTGACATGATGCTCAAACTTTTGGAGGAGAAACAATTATATGAAAAAAGGCTCCAAATGTTTATTTGGAGTACAAGAGGTGGAATCTCTGGGTCATATTGTATCTCATGAAGGTGTAGTATCTCATGAAGATGTTAAGGTAGACCCTAGAAAAATTAAAGCCATTAAGGAATGGAAAATCCCCACATCCATAAATCATCTGCAACAATTTCTTGGGCTGACAGGGTATTATCACAAGTTTGTTAAGAATTATGGGAGAATAGCAGCACCTGTAACAACATTATTGAAGAAATATGCATTTTCATGGACTCTAGAAGCAACAAAGGCCTTTGAACATCTTAAAGAGGCAATGTACCAAGCATCAGTCTTCGCTATGTCGAACTTCACAAAAACCTTTATTGTGGAATGTGATGCTTCAGTAAATTGAATTGGTGTTGTTTTAATGCAAGATGAAAGACCCATTTCTTTCGAAAGTCATCCATTAAAAGGAATGCATTTACACAATGCTATTTATGAGAAGGAAATGTTGGAAATACTACATGCACTTAAGAAATGGTGACCCTACCTAATGGGAATACACTTCAAGGTAAAAATTGATCATGATAGTCCTTAATACTTTTTAGAACAAAGATTATCCTATGAAGAGCAACAGAAATGGTCACAAATATGTTGGGTTATGACATTGAAATCATCTACAAAAAAGGGAAGCAAAATGTTGTTGCAGATGCACTCTCAAGAAAGGATGAGGATGTGGAAGCATTGCTTTCTGTTATTTCTATTATCCAACCAGATTGATAAACGAAGTAAGGGATGAATGAAAAAAGGACGAAGAAGTGTGGCCACTCATTCAAAAGTTGCAGAAGATCCTATTTCAAACAATATTGCCAGAACTTGACAAGGAAGGAAAAATCATATTAGAACCTTGAGTAGTCACAGAAACAAGAACCAGATAGGTACGAAATCAATCAATTTCAGAATATCTCATCAAGTGGAAGAACTTACATGTTGAAGATTTCACATGGGAGGACAAGAATTGTATAAAGAAGCATCAAGAAATACTCAAGCATTGAGGACAACAATTTTTGAAGGAGAGGGGCATGCTAGGTCCCTATACTAGTAGTGTAACCCCTTATTGTTATGAATACAACCCCCTTATTATATTGGTGTTCCCATGTAGTACCCATATTGTTATTATTGTGCCCCATAGAAGCCCACTATTGTTATTATTGTGCCCTTTCATTATTATTGCTATGTCGGCTCTGATTATATTACGACCCCTTAAACTCCTATATATAGAAAGGAGGTCTTGTCATTTGTATCATCCAAGAATTCTTCATTTTTGTAATGTAAAAGAGGTTGCCCCCTCAAAGACGTTGAATTCTAAGGCATTGATCTATCTTTTCTATCTTGTTGTTAGCTGGTTTCATAACAAAAAGTTTCATGTTGAGTTCACTCATTTATCCATCTGCCACTAGTACTCTAGCGCTGCCGATTATTGTTGGGCACTACGAGGTGGCCCTTATTGTTTGGCGGTTACATTCATCCTTTCTTTTTCAGGTAAACTTCTTCGTGGTATTTTTTTTTTTTAGCCCTTTGTCCTGAACTGTGAGAACAAGCTAACTTTATTTATAATGTGACTTCATGTTTGTACTAAGATCTCATCAATTGTGCTGATTTTATTTTATTATTCTTCCAATGCCTCTGTCTCGGTCAAGTCCTTTCCACCCATGGAAACATGCAGATCTCTTGGTGCCAGGAACATGCTAGAGAGTAGATTTCAGTAAACCCAAATGGATTTACAAACCATGAAATTATTTCTGAATGCCACGTAATGAACTGATATCCTCCTTGTGTTTAAATCCCTATTTCTAACACAATCCATATTTAGGTTGGGGATTGGTATGAATATTTTTTATTCATTATTTCTGTCTTAGTTGTTATGTTTTCCTTGCAGTGGGTTAATGTTATTAAATTTTTTCTTAGTGGAAAAATAACCACTGTTGTTTTCCCTTATATTACAGGTGTGCTCCCACTATCTTAGGAAATACCCAACAACACGAGCTCTACTTCCTTCTTCTATGACATGGTATGCTTATAATCTATTCACCATTCCAATTAATTCGATTTGGGTTGTTTCCTCTTATTAACTCTTACTCTTTTGTTCTTCTTTTCTAGGTGTCTCTTATTCTTCCAGGTGCATATCTTTGTGAAGCTTCCCACTACTGTTCCTCGGAAAAATTGACCTAGTATTCCTCTGACCACTTTCTCCATTGTTTATCACAGGTCAGTCCATACAAGGATTTTGAGCATATTTCTAATTTAAATCTTAGTGTATAATTAGGTTTATACGTCTTACTTTTATATAAGGCTATGAGGAATCTTGCATCTGAGACTGCATTATGCTAAAATGGTAGTTTGTTTACTTTTTACATTCTCGTTAGAAATTTAGGGGATTGTTGTACCTCTCAAAATTCTAATGCATGAAAGGCTTGAACATCATTCTAAAATATTTATACATGGATTTGTAATGGTATATATTCCTTCGGCTTAAATATATTTTTGTCTGGAGTAATAATTATTTTTCGTTCAACCATATATAAATAGAAAATATTTATTTTATCTCATGTAATTATTGAATTGTATGTTATCATAGTGGAACTTTTTTCGCCTTGTATTCATTATTTCAATACTTTCACTATAGTATACCACAGTGAGCAAAATTAATATAATTTTTTCTCTAATGTTTATTATTGAAATTCATACATTTTTCTCTTAGCTATTTGTTTGTTGGTAACATATAAATTGCATAATTCTTTAGAAGATTTACCCCTAAATCACTATGTATTGGGTCTCTTTATGAATTGACGTTTCTTGTTGTTCATTGTAACTTATTTCAATTTTCTGATGTTCTTTTTCGACATATTTAAAGCATGACTCCTCCTCATTCTATAATTTCGTTCGATTGATGGTTTAATTTATTTCATTACCTTTCCCACTTGTTGACGTTAAGAATGTGATATCTACTCTTATCTCATAATCTTTGTGTTAAACATATTTTGCGCCTCTCACCCTAGGAAACTTCATTCACCACAAATACACAACATATGCATAATCTAGGTTCGAATCTTTGTAGCTTAGCTTCTCATATCGCAATCAAAGCTAGTGAGTTTACATATGTATATATCTCGTTTTAAATATACATGATAAAAATTTTGATCACTGTTCATGGTCTTCGAAAGTTTTTTTTTTTTTTTTCTTATCAGACTCAACTGCAAAGTTCATCTTCCCCACATTCACTCAAACCCACCCACTACTCTAATGACTGTACAGGAGATGGATATAGTGATTATAGTCTTTTTTGTCTTGCATCCATACTAATTTAGGTACAATTTCCATGCATTATAAAAAATGAGTTTCTTGATAGACAAAGATTCAAAACTGAAATACAAAAGTAAAAATTGATATCTAAATAGATTAGAACTCCCACTAGAAATGTGAAATCACGGTACACTTTCTTTTAAATTCATTCCACATCCATTTTCAATCTTTTCTATTAATCATTTTGAGCATTAATTTAACATATGATAATTTTGTACACTAATTCAAAGATTATCTACAAATAGGTTCAAATCATTCACCATCCTCCACTATACACATAATTGTTTCTATGTCTTTAAAGTACTTAGCATGATATCTCCACCGTTAAACATTAATTTCAATAATTCTCACCTCTATCATTCAAGTTTATTCTTGGTTAAATCTCTACCAATTCAAGATTTGTATATATACTTTCTTTCTTGAAATTTGAATGCATGTATGATACAACATTATTTGAAAGTAAATACTATTATCTCTTACCCTATACCAAACAAAAATTAATTTAAATAGTTTTCCTAACCAAAGTGGATGTTGGAAATGTAGTTGAGACGAAATGTTGTCCTCCCAACCATGAATTAATCTTCGAGTTCCCCCCGAGTTGAGATCATTTTCCCAAAGGAATCCCCCCTGTGTTGATGCCTTCAATAGTTATTTAATACATTTCCTTCTTGAAAAGGTTTCCTTCAGTGGCACTCTGCTTTGTGGACCTTTTCTTATCCACTTGCCTAGGCTTTTCCATAAAAGCCCACATTTCACTCTCACAAATATTTTATGATTTTCCACTTCTAGCATCTTCCTTCATCTAAACAACTTAATGGATATTTATCTCCTATCCATTAAGATTATCTATAATTTCATATAGAATCATCATCATTAAGGCATGGAAAGAATCTCATTTCTAGGTGTTTCATTCTCAAGTGCATATATCTCATTTATTTATTAATAAATATTTGTTTACATATTTATTCCAATATTTTGCCCACGTGGATTTCCTGCCATTTTATCCAATATATCTTAGTCAAATAAAAAAAATAATATAACAATAGAGGGATATTATGCTAGGCCTTGGGGGAGAGGCAGAGATGCCAACAACTGGTTTGTAGTGCGGGGTGTGTTGTTAGCACTAGATAATCCTTTGGACACTGGAATGTCAAGGGAGAAAGAACCTATTGGAATTCTCATCGGCCTAGTTCATTTGCATGATGTGGTTCAAGGTGTTGGGTTGTGTTATATTCTTTCCACGACTAACCTACGTAATGAACCGAGGGGTTAGAGGGGGGTGGAGCCCCCCCTTCATTGCTCCGATTGCACAGCAGGGGGGTCCAGGGGGGCGGTAGCCCCTACTGTCCGAGGGGTCTGAGGGGGGCAGGTAGCCCCCCTCTACAGGGTTTGGGGCAGCAACATGGGAATTTATTTTTTTGACCCTACATTAGGTTGGGCGAACCTACCTATGGTTTTCGGCCCACGGTATTGGATGGTTCAACATGTATAAATATGTATTGTAACATTGAAAGGAATATAATGAAAAATCAAGTTGGTAGTCCTGGTTTTGTGTTCCAGGGGAAAATCTCTATGTATATGTGTTTTATGTGTTATGCTCTCGCATTGTTTATTTTTTGTGTTTTAGAATTCGTATGCAGGTAATTTTTGTACAGGGTTAAAACCTACATTTGATATCAGAGTTGTTTTGGCTTCAATGGGATACCTTTGTCGCTAACAGGTTTCACTCGGGCCTGTGGTAGATCCTGTTTAGTGGGAGATCTGCGGGATTGATTCTGGTGGTGAAAGAAGATGGAGAGTGGTGGAAAGATAGAGATCGATAAATTTAATGGTCAGAGTTTTGAGTTATGGAAACTCAAGGTGGAGGATATGTTGGTGGATAAGGATCAGTGGATCACAGGAGATCTAGGTACTAAACCAATGGGAGTGTCTGATGAAGAATGGAAGAAGTTGGATCAGAAGGCAAAGAGCACAATATGATTGTGTGTCTCAGATTCAGTATTGTTGAATGTATCAGGGGAAGCTATGGCAAAGGCTTTGCGGGACAAGTTAGGGACTTTGTACCAATCTAAGTCTCTTTGAAATAAACTATTCCTATAGAAAAAGTTGTATAACCTGAGGATGAAAGATGGAGACTCGATGACAAAGCATCTGAACACATTTAATACTATGGTAAGTTAGTTATTATCTGTTGATATTAAAATTTCAGATGAAGATAAGTGCATTATTTTGTTGTGTTCTCTACTAAATTTGTGGGATAATATGGTTATTGCAATAGGTAGCAATGCAATTGCCTTGCAGTTTGATGAAATAGTCTCATCCTTGTTGACGGAGGAGATGAGATGAAAAAATATGGAGAGCCAAATTGGGGATGCCTTGTATATATGAGAACGGTCCCAGAACATAAACAAAAATAAGTCATCAAGTGGGAGATCTAAATCTCCAAGAAAACCTGTAAAGGTGGTGTGCTGTGAATGTGGAAAGGAAGGGCACTACAAAAGGGATTGTAAATCTAAAGATCCTCACAAAGGAAAGGGATTTGATGATGCTTCTTCTGCAGAGCCAAAAACCACCTCAGATGAAGGTGGGGATGTGTAGTTGGCTTCTTCAAGTACACATGTAGATCACAAGGCATGGTTGATTGACTCAAGTGCATCCTTTCATTTCACTCCCCATAGAGAGTGGTTCTACGAGTATGATAAATATGATGGTGGTGATGTCTTCTTAAGGGACGATAGGAAGACTAGAATCATTGGTCAAGGAAAAGTAAAGTTGAAGTTGCAAGGTGGAAGGGTTAGAACACTTCTGGGTGTTTTTCATATTCCTGCATTAGCTAGAAATCTGATTTCTGTAAGCAAGCTGGATAATGCAGGTGTAAAAAAAATGTTTGAAAAGGATACTTGCAAGATGCTTTGAGGATCACTGGTATTAATGCGGGGAGTTCGGACTGGAACTCTGTATAAGTTGTAAGGTAGCACTGTTTTTGATGGGTGCAATAGTTCTGTGGTTCCTAAAAGTGGAGCAGAAAATCTAATGGTCTTTGGAGAGAAGACCATGCTGTGCCATCAAAGGCTTCGACATACTGGAGAGAAGGGCCTTCTAGATTTTGATTTCTGTGAAAATTGTGTATATGGGAAGCAAAATCGGGTGAGTTTCCCCTCTGGTGGTAAGAGGGCGAAACAGATATTAGAGCTTATGCACAGTGATGTGTTTGGACCTGTGAAGGTTCCATCACTGGGTAAGTATGTGTACTATGTATCAGTTATAGATGACTTCTTAAGGAATACATGGATATATTTCCTTGAGAAGAAATTTGAATTCTTTGATAGGTTTAAATAATTTAAGGCTCTGGTGCGAAACTAGATAGAGAAGAAGATAAATGTGTGGAGGAAAGATAACGGTGGAGAGTTTTGTAGTAAGGAATTTGAAGAATTCTGTAAGAAGTGTGGTATATCATGGCAGAAGACTTCTCCATATACACCTCAAAAAAATGGAGTTGTAGAAAGAATGAACGAGACGTTGATGGAAAGGGCAAGAAGCATGCTCAGTGGTGTCGGGTTAGGATAAGAATTTTGGGCAAAGGTGGTGGAGACAGCATGTTACCTGGTCAACAGATCACCTTCATTAGTGTTGGAGGATAAGGCTCCACAGGAGGTATGGACTAGAAAGAAACCATCTCTTTCACATCTGAGGGTATTTAGATGGGATGCATATGTACATGTTCCAAAGGAAAAATATACCAAGTTGGATAGTAAATTTGAAAAGTGCATCTTTATTGGGTATAAGGATGGTTTAAAGGGTTATAATCTTTGGAACCTAGCAACAAGGAAGGTTGTATATAGCCGAGATGTGGTGTTTAGAGAGGTAAAATATGTCATTAAACATGAACTCCAACCAAAGGAACCTGAGAAGATAGATTTTGAGCTAAAGGAGGAAGAAACGGACTCTACATTAGAGGAGGAATCAGAAGATGAAGAGCCATAAACTTCGGGTGTAAGAAGATTAGTTCGAGAAAGAAGGTAGCGAGAAAGGTATAGTCCATCTACTTTCTATTCAAATTTTTCTTTATCTATTACTGATGATGATCCCAAAACTATTAAGGAAACAGTAGATACAGAGGATGGAAAAATCTGGGAAGAGGCCATGGTTGATGAAATGAAATCTTTGCGCAAAAATGAGGCTTGTGATCTAGTGGAGTTGCCAGCTGGAAGGAAACCCATTGGCAGAAAATGGGTGTTCAAGAAGAAGACAAATGTAGAAGGAAAGGTGGAGAAATACAAAGCTCGATTGGTAGCAAAAGGTTATTCCTAGGTTATGGGAATTGATTTTGTTGATATTTTTTCTCCTATTGCCAAGGTAACTTCTATTAGATTACTTTTATCTGTTGTTGATGCTTTTGATTTTGAGGTAGAACATATGGATGTGAAGACAATATTTCTTCATGGGGATCTGGAAGAGGATATCTACATGAAGCAACCTGAAGGCCTTGCGGTGAAGGGTAAGAAAGAACTGGTATGCAAGTTAACGAAGTCTCTGTATGGGTTAAAAAAGTCACGAAGGATGCGGTATTATAAATTTAATACATTTATATAGGGACTTGGCTTCACCAGAAGAAAAGCATATCACTATGTGTATTTTAAATTAATTGGTGACCATGTTATTTATCTGGTCTTGTATGTGGACGATATGTTGCTGGTTGGAAATGACAAAGGAATTATCCAGGATTTGAAGACCCAATTGTCCTCCAAATTCGACATGAAAGATCTTGGTGCTGAAAACTATATTTTGGGCATGGAAATTAAAAGAGATTGGGCAAAGAGGAAGCTCTAGTTAAACAGAGGAAGTATGTCGAGACAATACTGCAAAGGTTTAATATGCAGGATAGTAAACCGGTGAAGGTTCCTATTCTTGTAGGTGTAAAGTTATCTGTTGAATAGTGTCCCAAGACACAAGAAGAGGAAGAGGATATATCCCGTTTTCCATATGTAAGTGCAGTCGGTAGCCCAATGTATGCAATGGTCTGTACTAGACTAAACATTGCACATACAGTTGGAGTATTGAGCAGGTTTATGTCAAAACCAGGGAAGGAGCATTGGACAGTAGTGAAGTAGGTTTTCAGGTATTTGCGTGGCACTAGTGATTATGGTTTGTGCTACCAAGGAAGACCAGGATTGGACAGAGTTTTGGATATCCATAGCTTTGTTGATGCAGACTGGGCTAGAGATTTGGATCACAGAAGATCAACAAGTGGGTATGTGTTTAACCTATTTGGAGGTGTAGTCAGTTGGGTGAATAACAAAAAATATGTGGTGGCACTATCAACTACAGAGACAGAATACATGGCAGCCAGTCATGCAAGCAAGGAAGCAGTTTGGGTGCAGAGATTATGTTCAAGTATGGGGTTAGTATAGGGAGCTATAAGGATAGACTGTGACAGCCGAAGTGCAATATTCTTGGGAAAGAACCCTGCTTATCATTCAAAGAAAAAACACATTGATGTTTAGCATCACTTTGTGAGGGATATGATAGAAGACAAAAAGGTGTTGCTGGTAAAGGTGGACACTTTTAAGAATACTTCACATGCATTGACAAAATCTATGAGCTCTGAGAAGTTCTCCTAGTGTAGAGAAGCAATGGGCATTTCAAGGCTGGAAAAATGACTAAGCTCTCCTGTGGCCCCTTGTGGAAAGAAAAGAAAAAGTGGAGAATGTTGGGTTCTGTTATATTCTTTCCACGACTAACCTACATAGTGAACCAGGGGGTTAGAATAGGGGCGGAGCCCCCCGTTCATTGCGCCGATTGCGCAGTGGGGAGGTCACGGGGGTGGGGCGGCAGCCCCCGCTGTACGGGAGGTTTGAGGGGGTGGGTAATCACCGTCTATGGGGTTGGGGGTAGTGCCCTGAGAATTTCTTTTCTTGGACCCTATATTAGCTTGGGAAAACCTACCTATGGTTATTGGTCCATGGTTTAGGACGTGATGGTTTTCTGTCCATGGCTTTGGATGCTTCAGCATGTATAAATATGTATTGTAAGATTGAAAAGACTATAATGAAAAATCAAGCTGGTAGTCTTGGTTTTGGGATCCAGGGGAAATCTCTGTGTATATGTGTTTTATGTGTTATTCTCTCGCATTTTTTATTTTCTGTGTCTTAGAATTCATATGCAGGTAACTTCTGTATAGGGTTAAAACCTACACAAGGGAGAGAAGAAGAGCTAGGGTTGATAGACCTTGGCTAAGCACTAGCGAATTATCTTCTTCTGGTTCTTGATTGGTGGGGAACTTGCTCAGGATACTAGTGGTTTGGGGTTGATTGACACCTATGGAAAGTCTTTGTTTTCTTGGAGCCACCATGAGGAATTATATTTGGGAAGGGCTCCGCTAGCTAGAGGAAATACATATAGGAAAGTGTAGAAGTGGTGGTGGGAATCACATTAATCTTTTGAAGCCCTGTGCTGCAGAATCCTCATCCCGCTTTGCTTGGTTAGGGAGATTTTATTATGGTGATGACTGATGCAAGATAGCCCATCAATTCTCTTGGGAGAAAGTGATAGTAGTTACAATATTTTATGTTGTTGTGTGGGGTTGGGAGGGTGTTTGCATCCATTGTCCTTTTAGGTGTTTTCGTCATCTCAAGATTCCTCACCACCGAGGGAGACCATGTTGTGGGGTGGGAATCCGTGGAAAGCATAGAATCCAAAGCGGGAAAATCATGCCATGTCAGTTTTATCAGGCAACCGTGAGGTAGAGGAGAGATTTGATGGCTCCCCATGCCATTTGGTTGCTCCAATGATGCTCGAGTAATTTCTTATTAAATCTGAAACATCCAAGTGAACATGGACAACCTTAGGAACCAAAGGTATGATGACCATAATGAGTTGGTAGCTTTCATTATTGACATTCAATTTTTCCAAAGCCATATCATGGAAGAATTGGATAATTTACAATGCTAGCGAAGGCACACCAACAACCACCTTCGTAGTCTAGAAGCAAGGGTGGAGCATATTGGTTTTCATATGCATGAGTATACTTGCTATTTTGACAACTCCCCTTGTAAACCCCCCAAACCCCCTTCTTAATATGTTGTTTTTTTATGTTTATCTTTTTGTTTATAGTATGTTTGTGATGGCTCCTAAGCCACCAAAGAATAATGCATGAAACCAGTAGCTCATGTTATCCTCTATGTCCCAATATCAACAAGTTTGTTCGGACTCAGAGAAAGGGGCCTATTGAGATGCATTTTGTATTGTGCACTTTGATGTTAATATAATGATTCAACTTTGAGTCACAATTTTTTTATTATTAATAATCAATTAACACTATTGATTAATAATTAATTAATTAATTAACAATAGTTAATTAATTATTGCTATTATTTATTAAAAAAAAAAAAATTTATGTTTCATAATTTATATTAATTATTTTTAATAATAATAATATTAAAATTAACAGTAATATTGTTAATTGGATAAATGATAAATTATTATATTTATTTATTAAAAATACAAATATTTGTTTTTTATAATTTATATTAATTATTGTCAATTAAATAAACATGAGGGATTTATATTAAAACCAAGGATTAATATTATAAACCCTATGAATAATATTATACCCTAGGAATATGAATCCTTACATTAATAAATCCAAGGGATTGATATTATAAACCCAAGGGCATAAAAACTCAATGGAGTAATACTAAAAACCTTAGGTAATGTGGTTGACCTTGGTTGACCATGGTTGATGATGGTTGGCTATGGTTGATTATCATATTCAGACAATATTTGTCACAATGTGGTGTTGGACCACAATTGACCATGATTAGGCATGATTGACCATGGTTGATTTTCATATTTACCATGTGTGATTTTCAAATAGAGATAATTTTAGTTTTAGGTATGTTCCATGCTTAGAGGAATTGATTTCAATTTTCACAATTAGCTCCATATATTCTCCAGATTAGCAATCACATGAGCATTAAAGTAAACTGTAGATAGAACATAAACATAAATTGTAGAAGACAAGCTAAGACAAGAGGACACAAGATGTGGCGGTAACCAGGAACAAACCCCAATGTGGGGAAACCCTTGATCAATTTTTCTTAATAGTTCAACATAGAGAGAGAGAGATAGTAATTTTACAACAAAAGTCAACACTTTGACTTATCTAGATAAGAGCATAGATCATCTCCAAGAAGATGATACATGAGATCAGTTGAAGACATGTTGCTTCAACTAATTCTCCAATGTGACTCCTTCACATATGATTGTGCTACATTTCGTCATCGTGTTGCACCTCACCGCGCTGCACCATGTTGCACCCATCATCACTATGTTGCATCTCATCACGCTTCATTAATCATGACTGTACCCATCACTACACTGCACTACATGCCATTGCTACACCATGTTGCCATCCTGACCTATGTGTTCACTGCACCTTGCTTGTTTGTTGTCACTAGCATGCTTGTTGTCCTTAACATACTTGTTGTTGCATGCTAGTTGTCCCTTGCATGCTAGCTGTAACATTGCATGCTTGGTGTATTTGCTGCTAAGTACCATACAACTGTCCCATTGTTAGTTAAGTGTCCCTTGCATGCTTTTTTCCTTCGGATACAGATTCTCTGGCTATTTCGGCAGTTCCCAGTAGTTCTGCAGTTCTGGCTCTTCCTGGCAGTTTCAGCAGTTCCAGTTGTTCTTGGCAGTCCTGATAGTTCTGCCAGTCCTGACATTTCTATAATTTTCGACTTTTCTAGCTTTTCTGACATTTCCAACTTTTCCAGCTTTTCCAGCAGTTTCGACTTTTACGGCTCTTCTGACTTTTCTTTTAGTTCCATCTTTCCTGTGGTTCCAACTTTTCTGGCAGTTTCAGCTTTTCCGGCTTTTCTAGAAGTTACAGATTTTTTGGCTTTTTTGGCATTTCCAGCTTTTACGATAGTTTCAGCTTTTCCATATTTTCCGGATTTTCCAGCTTTTCTACCAGTTCTGGCTTTTCCAGCCGTTCTAGCTTATTCAACTTTTCCAATAGTTCCAGCAGTTCCGGCTTTTCTAGCAGTTGCCGCAGTTCTGGCTTTTATTGTAGTTCCGTCGTTCTGTCATTTGGATCAGGGCAACGTTATTCCTTAGGATCTCTCCTCTTACTAAACCCCAAAGACAATTTGAGAGAGGAAGAGATCCCAAGTGTGTTGAAATGACTTGAAGGCCACCTCTATCTATACTAAAACATTGAGCACATGTGGGGTTTATTTGGTTGTTGGCTGACCTTGACAAATTGTCTTATAACGCAAATAAATTCATAACTCCATGAATACTTATCGAAATCAGATCATCTTTAGATGAATTCTACACCTCGCGATGAGAGGGAACCAAGAAAAATATCAATTGCCATAAATAAGATGACCCACATGGAGTTTATCCCTAGTTGGAAATTTTAACACTCCCTCTCAACTAGGTAGAACTCCATCCATTGATCCATATGTCCGACTATACTATCTCTTCCATCAGTGTCTTGCACTACTCTGCTCTGATCTTCTAAGCGCTGCTCTGTTGAGCTCTGCTCTACTATGCTTTGATCTGCTGAGCTATACTCTTCTTTACTTTGCTTTGCTCTGCTGAATAATGAAGAAGAGGAATTGATTGAGAATGTCTCATACCATTCTCTACTGACCCGAAGTCAGTTTCATATAAAGAGAGTGTGTCACATCACTCTTACTGGCCCGACATAAATTCTATTGATCCTAGATCATTGTCACAAGAGAGTGTCTCAAACCACTCATATTGATCCTAGATTATTTTCATTGATGCTAGATCAATGTCACAAGGGAGTGTCTCAAACCACTCATACTGATCTCGGATCAGTTACATTGATCCCAGATCAATGTCACAAGAGAGTGTCTCAGACCACTCATACTGATCCCAGATTAGTTTCATTGATCCCAGATCAACGGAGGTCATCCTAGTATAGGAATTACGGTAGATACAATGATGTGTCCATCAATAGTACTACTATAGTCCCTATCCTCATTTCCTTGCTCATCGATCAGATGAGAGGTACTTCCCATGAGTCCCAGACTACATGGTAGGATGCCTCTATAGGAGAACTAATCATCCTGTCAGTGGATGCCACAGAGAACTAATCATCTTGGCCCACAGGATAACTAAAAATCCTTTTCCACAATCGCCATAGAGAACAAATCATCCTGACCCACAGGAGAACTAGTCATCCTATTCCATAGTCGCCATGAAGAATAAATCATCCTAGCGCAAACGAGAACTAATCCTCCTATTCCACAGTTTCCACATGAGAACTAATCATCCAGGCCCAGAGAAGAACTAATCATCCTATTCATAGTGCACCACCACGGGAGGGTGAGTAGCCCTGTGGTCGTACGTGAGAAACTCACAGATTTGACTTTTCCCAGGGCTTTGACAAAATGTCTACGACCTGTACATCGGTATCAATGTGATGGAGCCTCCTTTCTCATCGACTTACCATATCACAGATAAGGCAGTATCTGATGTCTATCTACTGGAGCAATCATCGAATATGGGATTCCTTAATAATCGAATCCCCCCTCTAGTTGTCACAGAGAATGACAATCATATTCATCATGTGTACAAACATCTCACTTAAGAGCTTCTGCAACCATGTAGCTTCACACGAGATCATACTCGTAGCTATGTATTCTGTCTCAGCAATGCTTATATAAAGCGACTTCTCATTCCTGCTCATCCATGATATCAAAGCAGAATCCAAAGATAATCAACACTGAGAATTTCTCTAGTGATCCTCCACATTGCCTGCCTAGTTAGCATTCGAATAATCATGCAGTTTCATATCTCTAGTAGTGTATCTCAATCCATGAGAGATTGTGCCCCGGAGATATATCATAAGATTCTTGGCACCAATCTAGTGAGTCTCAACCAAATATGAGCTCACCATGCTGACTGCAAAACATATGTTCCGACATAAGTTCACCAAGAACATCAACGTGAATGAGTTTATGAAACTCAAAGGCATTTCCCAAATCTATTCTGACATCACTACCATATAACTTCTGAAAGTTAAGAACCTCGAGGTAGTCACAGGCTTGTATTTTATCATTGCACGTCCGGAATCCAACTCCCCCTTACTTTTGCAAATGAGAGGGTCTGCACCTGTCAGAAATATGTCGTCCTCATAAGGTGCCGATATGAGAGTTCTATCATCCACAACCTTTTGGTAGTGGTTTGGATCGGTTTCACTCCTACTGAATCTTAGCTTCATCAGACAGCTATTAATCCTCTCATACTACACCTGGGCTATTTTTCTTCAATCCATAGAGGGCTTTCTTCCACCTGTCTACACGAGATTCCCGATCATGAATCTCAAAATCCGCGAGTTGTTCCAAACCTGTGGACCTGCTACATGAGGGGAATGGTCCCCTTATAAAATTTTCCTTCAGTACATCTTAGACATGTACCTTCATGCTCTACTTGCATTCAAACATCCATATCACCATTTGAATCACATCAGATAGGGACCCATAGGTAGACCTCCGGTGTTATAGATGTGATATGTCAATTGACATGATCCCCAATGGACCATCTTGCAACTTGATACAAATTGCCAACCCTGAACCCATAAGAAAAAGAATCTTTGAAAATTATATTTTTTAACACCTACATTTCCATCAATGAATGCCACCTTGAAACCTCTGACTTCCTCTTCCGAGATGGACACAAGGTTCTTCTTACGATCAGGTACATAAAAGAGATTTTGTAAATGAATCGAGTTGCCCTTATTCAATTGAGAGTTAACATTCCCTACACCCTTTTCGGGATAGGTGGAAGCGGCTCCAAGTATAATCCCACGATTGTTTCCATCTCTACCAAATTAGAGAGTGCACCCATCTATTTGATGAAGTGCCTTGAAGCACTATAATCTATAAGCTAGATTCCCAAAGAATCTGAAGGAGAGGGCCAATACAAGATAACTCTTCTTTATCTTATCAGAAACAACATTTGATTCTTCATACCTAGGGTTCCTTGATTTCTATGAAGAGTCGGCCATTTCCTTGGTGACCTAGATTACATGTCATTCCTTTGATCATTGAAGATGTCCCTGGAGTGATTATTATCATCATCAAGTGACGTGTCCCTACCATTCAGACACTCCTTCGCATAATGGCTAAACTAGTTATCTGCCTTTCCTTCCATCCTAAGATCCAGTCTTCCAATGAACTGATCTTTAGGTAGGCCATACTCTGTTATGCCATTCTGATAATATTCTCTACTTCAACTTCACACTTGGTGAATTTGAAGAGGGATGAGGAATCCACTGATCCTTTTGCCCTTTCCCAACTGTCTTCGGTGATTGCTCTTTCACTCTTGCTTGGGCATTGTCTTCACCTCAACTCTGATACCATGTTAATTTTAAGTATGTTTTATGCTTAGAGCAAATTATTTCAATTTTCACAATCA
This sequence comes from Pinus tabuliformis, assembly GCA_031772625.1. Classification (NCBI taxonomy): domain Eukaryota; kingdom Viridiplantae; phylum Streptophyta; class Pinopsida; order Pinales; family Pinaceae; genus Pinus; species Pinus tabuliformis. The sequence continues at coordinate 104,884,446 of CM062818.1, read as the reverse complement.
GCTCCATATCTTTTCTAGAGTAGCAATCACATCAACATTAAAGTAAACTGCAGATAGAACCTAAACATAAATTGCAGAAAACAAGCTAAGACAAGAGGACACAAGATGTGGTGCTAGCCAAGGACAAACCCCAATGTGGGGAAACCCTTGATCAATCCTTGAGCAGAGTGAAAGAGAGATATTACATTTACAATAGAAGTCAACACTTTGACTTATCTAGATAAGAGCATAGATCATCTCCAAGAAGATGATACATGAGATCAATTGAAGACATGTTGCTTCAACTAATTCTCCAAGGTGACTCCACCTATCATTGTGATACATTTCGTCATCATGTTGCACCTCACCACACTGCACCATGTTGCACCCATCATCACAATGTTACATCTCATCATGCTTCATTAATTATGACTATACCCATCACTGTACTACATTATGTGTCATTGTTGCACCATGTTGCCATCCTCACCTATGTGTTCACTGCACCTTGCTTGCTTGTTGGCCCTAGCATGCTTGTTGTCCTTAGTATGCTTGTTGTTGCATGCTGGTTGTCCCTTGCATGCTAGCTGTAACATTGCATGCTTGGTGTATTTGATGCTAAGACCATACAACTATCCCAATGTTAGTTAGTTGTCCCTTCCATGTTGCTCTCCTTCGGAGACAAATTTTTCTACTGTTTTGGCAGTTCTCAGTAGTTTTGGCAATTCCAATTGTTCACGACAGTTTCGGTTGTTCCCGGCAGTCCCAGTAGTCCCGATAGTTCCAACAGTCCCAGCAGTGCCAACATTTCTAGCTTTTCCATCTTTTCTAACATTTTTGGCTCTTCTGGCTTTTCTGGTAGTTTTGGCTTTACTGGCTTTTCTAACAGTTCAGTCTTTTCCAGCAGTTCTGGCTTTTGCAGTAGTTTCAACTTTTCCGACTTTTCTAGCATTTATGGCTTTTCTAGCAGTTTTGGCTTTTCTATCTTTTCAAGCTTTTCCAGCTTTTCTGGTAATTCTCGCTTTTCTGGCTTTTCCAGCTTTTCTGGCTTTTCCAACTGTTCTAGCTTTTCTGGATTTTCCAGTAGTTCCGACTTTTCTAGATTTTCCAGCAGTTCCGACTTTTCCGGCTTTTCCATCTTTTCCGGCTTTTCCAGCAGTTCCGACGTTTTCGGCTTTTCTGGCAGTTCTAGCTTTTCTGGTAGTTCTGGCTTTTTCAGCAATTCCGACTTTTCCAGAAGTTCCAACTTTTCTGGATTTTCCTGCTTTTCCAGCAGTTCTAGTAGTTCTGGCTTTTCTGGCAGTTTCGATAGTTCTGGCTTTTCGGGTAGTTCTGGCTTTTCTGGAAGTTCCAACTTTCTATCCTCTAGATCAGGGAAATATTATTCCTTAGGATCTCTCCTCCTACTAAAACCCAAAGACAATTTGAGAGAGGAAGAGATCCCAAGTGTGTTGAAATTACTTGAAGGCCACCTCTATTTATACTCAAACGTTGAGCACATGTGCGTTTTATTTGGTTGCTAGCCTACCTTGATGAATTGTTTTATAATCCAAATAAATTCATAACTCCATGAATACTTATCAAAATCAGATGATTTGTAGATCAATCCTACAAGTCTCAATGATAGGGATCCAAGAAAAATATCAACTGCCATAAATAAGATTACCCGCATGGAATTTGGCCGTAGTTGCCAATTTTAACATATAATCTTTGTCGCAATGAGACATTGGACCATGGGTCACCATGGTTGACCATGATTGACCATGGTTGAACATGATTTTAAACCCAAGGGGTTTATATTAAATCCTAAGATTACTATTATAAACACTATGAATAATATTATACCCTAAGAATATGAACCCTTAAATTAATGAACCAAAGGGAATAATATTAAACCAAAGGGATTATTATTATAAACCCAAGGTATAAAAACCTTATGATAAATATTATAAAGCCTAAAATAAATATTGTTGACCATGGCTAATTTTCATATTGATAGAATCTTTTTCAGAATGCAACGTTGGACTATAGTTCACAATGGTTGGCTATGGTTGATTTTCATATTGGCACAATCTTTGTCACAATGTGACATTGGACCATTCTTTACCATGATTGAATTTCATATTCACATAATAGTGACAATGCTACGTTGGACCAAGGTTGACCATGGTTAATTTTCATATTGAGACAATCTATCAAAATGCAATGTTGGATCGTGGTTGATAATGGATGGCCATGGTTGTGACAATGTGATGATGAACAAGAAAAATAATTACCACGATCTAACCATGGTTATTAACCATGCTTGACAATGGTTTTCCATGATTATCCATGGTTAACATTAGTTGATTTTCATACCTAGACAATCTCTGTCACAATGCAGCATTGGACCATGGTTCACCATGGTTGATTTTCATATTGAGAAAATTGTTGTCACAATGTGATGTTCGGCCATTGTTGATAATGGTTAACCATGATTGGCCATAATTGACCATGTTTGACCATGTTTGACCAATGTTGACCATCATTGTTCCATGCTTTGTTATGGTTGACCATAGTTGACAATTCTTGACCATGCTTGATAACAGTTGATTTTTTCTTTTTGTAAGCTTGGCACGAATACATCTTCATATGTCCAATATATCACCCCGATTATTGTGGAAAAATATTGCACTTGCAACATAAGTGCAACAGGAGGCAAGGAGAGCTCCCTACAGACAGCCTATCGGTTGATTGTAGACCAGTGCCTAGGACAACTTAAATAGAGGAGTTCTTCTAAGGTTATATGTGAGTGGTTTGTGGCACTCCAATTATTACGTAAAAGGTAATAGGAGGGGCTTGGTTCAATTATCTTTCAAAGAGGTAGATTCAAACCAACTCATGGGTCCAAATGTTGGGGGTATATGGGGCAATCTCAAAGACAAATGGTTTCTTCTTCTCGTGGTTGACACATAGAAATGAGAAATCCTAAAAATGAAGTCGTAAGAATGATGGATAGGAGGAAAGGAAGGAGGGAAATAGATGTAATGGGATATCACAAACATAATCCTAAACAACATTATTCTAGTAGAAGTGGAATCCGATGGATAGGGCTATAAACAACACAGAATCCTAAACCATGGTTTTCCAATAGAAATATGAAAGAGGGAGGAGATGGAGTGATAGAAACAATGGAGAAATTATTGAGGTTTCAAGCCTAGAAGTGGGTACCTCTATCGCCAAGTAGTGTGAGAAAGGATGCAGTTATACATGTACTACAGGCTATTATAAAACCATATAAATTTGTAATACACACAGGCACTATTCTCTATTTAGTAAACAGAGTAAATCAATGAACCAAGGAGAAATCGACAATCTCATTACACTATTTTAGTGAAGGAAAAATAGCTTATGAAATGAGGTTATAGAAGGGAAAACTTACTGCACATTAGTCATGTTAAGAATCAATATGAAAATAACATTTAACTCAAAGGGTCCAATAACCATTCCATACGCTTACCATTGATATTAGTGAAACCCCCATGAATAAGCAAATTAGAACCAAAATGGCATCATAGACTTCAACACTTGCATGTGAGAAATTATTGGACGTTTGTTATAGATTACGTCCCCCTATTTATATGAAGAAGGGGGAGAGCAGTAGTTACAATCATAATATCTCAAAGTATAGGGCTCCAGCTACCATACTAGACCAGTTGTGTCAGCGTATGTCAGGCTCTGCTACAACCTACCTAAAGATTACAATAGGGATCAAATCCCTTTCTTGGAAAAATATAGAAATAAATGCATAGAGAAAGAAAATTGAGAGAGGAAAGAGGAGGTGTCCCCTTGCTGCTTCAACGGAGGCCTTGAATTAAGCCATGTCCCTACTCTCATCAGGCTTCTTTTAGCTATTTGAGGTGCTTTACTTCCTCCTTGTCTGACTTCTATCAATTCCTTTTAAACTCTTTTAGCATTGGCTTATGGAGGTGTATTGCAGGATGAGTCCTTCCATGAATTCACACATACCTTCATTAACCATCGCAGTTGCTAACCCATCCATCTTTAAAGCTCTGCACAGTCCTTTCAATGCTTTGGTTGCCTTATTATGTAGAGAACAATTGTGTGGTTATAGGACTTTCATGTTTAAAACAAATGAACGGGCAAGCACTTTTGATTTGCTCCTAGACCCCATTTATTTATAGCTCCTTTTATGAATTTCCTTATACGACCGAGGTCTGGAATGAAAGACCCATGTGCTTGGCACTAAAGCTCTCAATAGCTCAATGGGGGGGCCTTTTTCTTTATATCATAGAAGGCCATCATTGGAAGATTCCCCGGACCCAAAATATTTATAGATTGCAGCTCATAATATATTGCATCCGGGGCCTTTCCATGTCGCAGTAACAATCACTGATAAGCCTGGAATCAAGAACCTCCAATCGTTGATTGCCGATGAAAATTCTGACATCATCATTTCACATCACTACTGATGTCATACTGCCATGTGATACTGTGAGTGGTGACATGTGGCACTCGGAAAGTGCTCAAAAGGTCCCCTAAAAACACTAAAAATGAGTGACACGTGTCCACCTGCCACGTCATCATTTGTACGTGCCAAGTCACTGTCGACGATGACTACCATGTCAGTTTGGCGGACCGATTAGAGGTCACCACGTGGCCCCATGGAGGAGAGAGAAAAAATTCGGTCGAGCCTTGGTTTTGTAGGGGACTCATTTGTGTTTGGTTTTCTCAACCCCCCGATGATGCACAACTTTATCGCACTATCGGCGGTTTTGCAGGTCTTTTTAAGTTGAAACCCCGTTGATCACCGATCGTTGATGCCACATGGAGGAGAGAGAAGGAAGGAGGTCCGCCTTGGTTTTGCAAGAATTTCCTTCATTAAATTTTTTTAGCCCTACCCCAATGACATAGTGTTATATCGCAGAACAACCTGTGCAAAAATATTGTAAACCATGGATAATCCTTAAGCATGTGCCCTGGGATGCTACTAATCGCCGATAGAAGTTGTGCCTAGACCTGCCAACTACAGATATGCGATATCAGCAATCAGCAGATCGCTGCTTCTCATTTCGCCACTGATCCTTACCCACCAGCAAGCAGAATTTATTATTTCAATAAGCCTCTCAGTTCCCGATTGCAATTTACCTAGACACTTAGTAATTTTCTTAGTTTGGTGGGATTTTCCAAGGTAGAATTCAAAATGCCTTAACTTTTGATCCAGGAGTCCATTTTTGGTCTTCCATATACCCTTGGAAATCTCTTTCCAAGCACTACATAATGGATAGAGACCAATTAAGATCTAATAGCATTTGTGGCTTAAAACATAGCATCAAAATTCACTTCTTTGTGTATTTGAGGTAATTGAAGATTGATAAAGGAGTGAGTGACAACATTGGCTCCTACTGGGGACAGCGCCATGCTAGAAACATGTTGAGAGCCTGTAGACTAGCATGCTTTACTATTGGGCATGGAATCAATAATAAATGAATCATTTTAATCAATAAAATCTCCATGGGACTTTCCTCCTCAATCTAAAATGGAGAAATACAAAATCTAACAACTGGAAAGTAAATTCTAGGTGGTGAGATTATTTACATACTCTCTTATTTATGCACATGGCTTAATTCACCTAAGTGATTTCAACCGTCTAATGGATTCAGACTAGCATTAGAGTATTGGGCCTTATGCCTTCACATTGCTAAAAATAAATATTAAAATAGGCATGCACCATAAAAAATCTTCAAACAGGGAAACTCATAAATGCTTTTCAAATAACCTCTGTTGCTGACTTAAGAATGGGCTCACGTACATAGCCACAGGGTCATGGAGTAGATAAAGAATGTTTGCAACAACCTCTTATTCACATAGGGTCTGCTGGATGATGTCTTTTGGTCATGGCAACCACAAACATTATCGAGCTCTTCAACATTGGCCTTTTCAAGAAAATCATGTTGTCGGGAGATTTTTCTCCCTTGCTTGTAAGAAGATCCTTCTAAAATTTCACAAAAATCTTGTCCTATTTTGAATAATTTGAATCACAAATTAGAGGAGGGTCTTGGTCTTTCTCTCCATGTGAAGGGTGTGCATTGTGAACTGGATCCTCTTTGTTGACCTCCTGATCAACCTCCTCATCCTGCACAGCTTCCCCTGACTGGAAGCATTGTGGATCAACATCACTTGACTCTCCAGCCATGTCATATTCATCACAATAAGGAGAAACATCCAGTTCGATCGAATCAGACAGCTGAGCATTTGTTGGCACCATAGTGATAATTATTTCTTCACTTTCTAGCTTAGTGGGTGATGCTTCTTGATGCAAGTAGATGTTTTCGTGGAGTGGAGCTTCACAAATATCTTCAGCAAGGTCTTCAACCTTGTGAATATAATCATCATTAAAATGTGTGCATCAATCTTCAAAAAGAAAATTCGGTGGATATAGTACTCTATGGTAGTGGTTGAATGCTATAAGAAAACTTTGTAGGGAAGGTGTGCTGCCATGAGGCATTGTTCCATACCAAACTCTAGCACCACCCTCTAAATAATACATGAATAACTTCATTTGTACATCTTCAAGGAAGATTCCTTGTTGTATCATGCATTCATGAAACTCTTCAAGGTGCTGATCAAGCCTTCTCTTTATACGCCCACTGAAGCTAGGAAAATAACTATCCCACTCATGAAATAAAGGGACATGATGGGGAGAAACATTAATAGAATAAATATCGAGTGGGGAAAATTTGTTGATGAGGAATACACGAAGGCTCATCTTGAAAACCTTCCTTTATAAGTGGTTTCGGCTTCAAAGGAAGGGATAATTTTACAATAAAATAGAGATATGGTCAAATAGAGATATGGACAGTGGAGTCTCCAGGATGTTTACAATAAAATTGACAGTGGAGTCACCAAGATGAGAGATCTTCAACCCAATCTTACCTTTCTCACTTAACAGAGGAAACACAAAATCGTGTTATACCCAGGGAAAAATATTCTAATCAGTTCCTCAGCAACAACACTAGAAAGATGTTGTAGTTAAATCTTGCACCTATAGAACAAGTGCAACAAGTGGCAAGGAAAGCTCTGTAGAGACAACCTATGGGTTGATTGTAGACCATTGCATAGGATAGCTCAAATAAAGGAGTTCTTGTAAGGTTATATGTGAGGGGTTTGCGACCCTCCAATTGTCACATAAAAGATAATAGGAGGGGCTTGCTTCTCTTAGCTCTCAAAGAGGTAGATTCAAATGAACTCATGGATCCAAATGTTAGGGGTATATGGGTAAATATCAAAGAGAGATGGTTTCTTCTTCTAGTGGCTGACACATAAATGAATTATCTTAAATATGCAGTCGTAGGAACAATGGAGAGGAGGAGAGGATAGAGGGAAATAGATACGTAGGGCTGTAACAAACAAAATCCTAAATAACAGTGTTCCAGCAAAAGTGGAATCTGATGGATAGGGCTATAAACAACACAAAATCCAAAACCACGATTTTCCAATAGAAATATGAAAGAGGGAGTATATGGATTACAAACATCAGAGAACTTATTGAGGTTTCAAGCCAATGATGTGGATACCCCTATCAAAAATTAGTGCAATAAATCCTGTGCTCATATAGGTACTGCATGCTATTATAAACCAAGTAAATTTGTAATACACACTGATACTATTCTTTATTTAGCATCCAGGGAAAATCCATGAACCAAGGAGAAACCAATAATCTAATTACACTATTTTAGAGAAGGAAACACAACTTATGAAATGAGGTTACAGAAGGGAAAACTTATTGCACATTAATCATGTTAGGAATCAACAGGAAAATACCATTTAACTCAAAGGGTCCAATAGCTAGTCCATACACCAAGAAATGATATCAATGAAACCCCCATGAACAAGAAAATTAGAACCAAAATGGCATCACAGAGTTCAGCCCTTGCGGGTGAGAAATTTTGGAACCTTTGTTATAGATTGCTTCCCCCTATTTATAAGAAGAGGGGGGAGAGCAAGAGTTACAATCAAAATATCTCAGAGTACAGGGCTCCAGCTGCCATACTAGACTAGTTGTGTTAGCCTCTATCAGGATCTGCTACCACCTACATAAATATTACAACAGTGATCAAATCCATTTCTTGGAAAAATACAGAAATAAATGCACAGAGAAAGAAAATTGAGAGAGGAAATAGGAGGTGACCCCTTGCTGCTTCAATGGAGGCATTGAATTGAGTCACGTCCCTATTGTCATCAGGCTTCTTTCGGCTATTTGAGGCGATTCACTGCTGCCTTGGCCGGCTTTTGTCAATTCCTTTTAAATTCTTTCTGCATTGGCTTATGGAGGCATCTTGCACATTGAGTCCTTCCATGAATGTGCCCATACCATGATTAACCACCCAAGCTTCTGACCCATCCCTCTTTTAAATCTCTACGCAGTCCTTTCACCTCTCTGGTTGCCTTATGTTGTAGCAAACAATTGTGTGGTCACGAGCCTTTAATGTTTAAAACAAATGATCAGGCGACCACTATTGAGTTTCTCCTATGCCCCCTTTATTTATAGCCCCTTTTATGAATTTCCTTATACGATAGGGGGCTAGAACCAAAGGCCCATGTGTTTGGTGCTAAAGCTCTCAACAACTGCGCAGGAGGGATTTTTTCTTCATATCACAGAAGTCCTTCATTAGCAGATTTCTCGGACCTGAAATCTTTATATATCATAGCTCATAATATATCGCATCTGGGGCCTTTCCATATCACAATAGCAATCACCGATAAGCTTGAAATCAAGAACCACTGATCACTGATCATTGATAAAAATGCTGACATCATCACTGCCACATGTCACCATGTGAATGGTGACACATGGAACCCAAAAACAGCCCAATAAGACCCCTAAAAATGAAAAAAATGAGTGACACGTGTCCACCTGCCATGTCATCATCCATACGTGCCACATCACTGCTGACATCAGCTTCCATGTCAGCTTAGTGGACTAATTAGAGAGTGCCACGTGGGCCCCTAGAGGAGAGAGAAAAATGTGGGTTAGGCCTTGGTTTTGCAAGGTATTCCTTTTTATTTGGTCCCCCCAGGTGATTCACCACTTTATCGCACTATCGGTGGTTTTGCAGGTCTTTTTAACTTGAAACCCCACCGATCTTTGATCGTCAATGCCATGTGGAGGAGAGAGAAGGAGGGTGCTCTGCCTTGGTTTTGCAGGCATTTCCTTCATTAAATTGTTTTAGCCCTACCATGGCGATATAGTGTTATATCACAGATCAACCCCTTCAAAAATATTGTGAACCTTGAATAATCCTTAAGCAAGTGCCCTAGGACCCTACTAATAGCCAGTCACCATTAAAACTTGTGCCCAAACCCACGAATTGTCAATATGTGATATTGACGATCGACAAATCACTTCTTTCAATTCTACCACTAGTCGTTACCCACGGGTAAGCCCTATTTGTGACTGCGATAAGCCTCCTATGTCCTGATTGTGATTTACCTCAAAGCTTACTCATTTTCTTGGTTTGCTGGGCTTTTTAAGGGTAGACATGAGAATGACTTAAGTTCTGCTCCACGAGTCCATTTTTGGACTTCTACCATTGGAAATCTCTTTCTGAGCACTACACAATGGAGAGGGACCAATTAAGCTCTAATAGAATCTGCAGCTAAAAAATTGGCATCAAACTTCACTTGTTTTGTGTATATTTGAGGCCATTGAATTCTAATAAAGCAGTGAGTGACAACACCAATTATGGTGGGGGTTTGAATGAGTGACCTCACATCAAGGAGTGTCTTAGTAGATCATATGATCACCATCTATCGAAGACCCCGTGGACGATCGTGATCGATTTTCATATTGAGAAAATCCTATGATAAACGTAAGATAAATATTATAAACAGGGGTATGTAAACCTTATAATAAATATTATAAACAATAAAATAAACATGGTTTGCCATGGTTGATTTTCATATTGTATAATCTTTCTCACAATGTGACATTGGACCATACTTGACCAAGGTTGATTTACATATCGAGACAATCTTTGTCACAATGTGGCATTTGACCATTGCTGACCATGATTATCAGGACAAGGGGTTTATATTAAACCCTAGGAGTAATATTATAAATCCTATGAATAATATTATACCCTTGGAATATGAACCCTTAGATTAATAATCCCAAGGGATTGATATTATAAACCCGAGGGATTAATATTAAAAACCCAATGGGTTATAAACCCAAGGGATTAATATGATAAAGCCAAGGTACACCCTATGATAAATATTATAAGCCCTAAAATAAATGTGGTTGACCATGGTTTACCACAACTAATTTTCATATTGAGACAATCATTATCACAATGTGAGAATCTAAGATCAAATAGAACAAAGTTGAAGGGTGTGTGTCTGGGGTGTGGGTTAGGTCATTAATGGATGACAAGAAGTCGTACTATGAAGCAAATTTTGATTTTGGTCTCAAAAGAGGCTTGGCTACCCTTTTGGTTGAGGGTCTCTCATGATGCTCATCCCCACAGATACTGGATGAAATCACGATAATGTGAATCCCAGGGAAATATAAAATTAAGCCACGAGTGAGCGATCTAGCCACTGACCCACCAACGCACCTATTAAAATGCTAAACCTTCTGGAATTGACACTCATAATCTGTGCACTTAGTAATCCATGGAGCTTTATGAACGTTGTGAAATCGAAATGAAATTAGGAATGGACATGGCTTGGAAGCTGAATTGGATACGTATGTGTGCATGATGTATAATTGAAACCAACACTGCAATTGAAATTGAATTCGATACTTGGCCAATGATGAATCAAAATAAAAAAAATGGATAGTATTTCTCTTAATGGTTGACCAAGCAGTATCCAACAAGCAATCGAGACCCCAGGATGCAGATCGGCGGTTGGGAGACGCGGGCAGCATCAGAAGGTCGTCTCTCTGCGTGGCTGTTCGAGGAGGGCTCCCTATGACGGAAAATCAAAGGCCCAAACTGCGATCCTGTTCAAAGGAAGCGTCAGGCCAAATGGCGTATAGGGGGCAGGGTTCATAAAACCCAGAATTTATGGAGAAACGGCAGGGGGGGACTGCATGCAACAGATCCGTTTTCCCCTCCAACGCACGAACCCCAGATTTGTGTTTCATGCTTGGATCTACAAGATCTAGCCTTTATACGGGCACAGTTTGACTCCAGGCGGCAGAACGAAACGGAGCCAGATCTGGAACTTTGCCATCAATCAAAGCAGGTAACAAATATTCGTTTTCAGATTCTGATTAAACCCCCTCAGGGGAAATCTCGATTAGTATGGGTTCATGCAGGAGATACCCCCATGCAGCTAAAACAACAAATATGGGCAGAAATGGGGTACCCAGTTCAGACCCAACATCTGGTCAGTGGAAGGCGGTCCCTCCAGGACTGTAGATCTCTGGAAAGTTATGAGATTGGGCCTGGATCAATCATTATTTTAAATCTCAGATTGAGAGGAGGGGCCCTGCATCAGGGACAACCAAGCTCCTCGGGGGGAGACAAGGGGAAAAAAGCTGCAGCCCAGCACCAACCAAAAGGATCATATAAAAACATTTTACAAGGCAGCAGAAATTCAAGGCCATCCCCAGATCAAGGAGGACACCTGCCCAGGCCATACATAGTAGATCAGTCAGAGCAAACCCCTGCTTTAAACTTAGATTCCTCAGGGCTCGATGATTTCGTCAAGTCCTATGAAACGCAAGCTTTAATCTGCCGTTTCAACAATTTTTGGCCTAAACCTATGGATCTTTTCCACTGGATCTTCACCAACTAGACCATGGAGTGTGACATTCATTTATGTGCAAAGGGTTTTTTCATAGTGAGATTCACATCCAAGGAAGTCAGAGATACAGTCATCAGTACCGGGCCATGGTTTTGGGGAATAGCAGGGCTGTTTGTGACTCCATGGTTCCCAGATTTTGATCCAAATAAAATGACGGTAACCAGAATGCCAGTTTGGGTTAGACTACACAATCTTCCATTGCACTTTTGGGATGAACGGGTGCTGGAAGGTATTGGGAACAGCATAGGGAAATTTATCAAAACAGACCTGGACAGGATCGATTAAAGGATCTACACTTACGCACGTATCTGTGTGGAAGTAGACTTAAGTAAAGGGCTGCTGGAAAATATAAGGTTGATCTACAAACAACAGAACTGGTTGCAGGTACTAGATTATGAAAACACCGCTTTCAGATGTAGGATCTGTAGGCAGACAGGTCACTTACAAAGCACATGTCCCGAAGCCAAGAATAAAAAGAAGCAGAAAGGGAAACAGAGGAAAGGTTGGAATTTTTCTCCCCCAGATTCAGAGGATGAAGAATCAGAAGCAGCAGAGGAAGAACCTCCAGCAGAGAAAACTGACGTAACCCAAGAAATGGAGAAACAGAAAGGAACCCTATCAGACAACAAGGCAGTGGAGACAAGCATGGATCCTATTACGGGAGGCACCAAACGGCACCACCACTCAGATACTTCAGATTCAGACAAGGAACCAGGCCCACCGAACACAGAGACACAGTTAGTCATTTCTTCGATCGAGCCCACACAAGGAGAATGGCGCAAGGTTGAAAAGAAAAAGCGGAGAAAAACTTGAAGCGTGAGTTCTACTCACTGCCGGATCCCAGTTTTTGCTCCTTTCATACTCTCTTCTCTCTTCTCTTTTCTTATTCTTTTTGCACGTTAGTCCTCTAACGTTGCGTGGGGTGCGAAAGCACTCGGGCTCTTGAGGCAGCATACGGAATGCTTCAATGCATCTGCTTTGCGTAACTTTTCATTATCTTTTTAATAAAAAGTTACCGGTTTTTTTCCTCGGAAAAAAAAATGGTTGACCAAGCAGTGGATAAATAAATCATATTTAAATTTTGAGAAGATATTTTTAGGTTTGAAAGTGAGAACTTTTCAAATACTTTTGATATCATCATTTGTAACATGTATTAGACGAAGAATATTCTTGAAATCAATCCTTGTCCACTCATTTATTTAAAAACCATAATTCCTCAAGCCCAATTCCAATTCCAATATAGACCACAACTTTTTTATTTTTATATTTCACTCTTTTATATTATGATTTTTATTAAATTATCTTATACCTTATCCTTATTATCATTTATTTTATTTTATTTTATTCATTTTATTCTTCTCATTTTACTACTTATTTCATTATATGTTAATACATATTTTAAACCTTAAATTTATTAAAACAAATATTCCTCTAAATTCTAAGATATTAAAATTAATTAATTATATTAATGTACATCATGAAATTACTAAGGTAAATTATAAATATAGAATGATATAACAAGGAACTAAATAAATCACATTTGCAATAATATTATTTCTAAACATATAGATATATACCTCAATAAGATTAAACTAAAAGATAATACAATTAACTAAAAAAATGACAGTGAAAATTAAATTATTAATATTTACGCCGTAAGGCGTTCCCTCTCAAATGAACTTTCCTAAAATCTACATGTCATTCCTATATGCCATTAGATTATGTGTTAGACGATTAGATGATTTTTAATCGTTCGATCAAGGGAAGGCAGCAAAGCGTTACAACTCTTCCCCTTACCATTCTCATCAACATCGTTGCCTTCCTCGGCATTTTCTCTCCGCCAATCTATTCCCATGTGATCCGTTACTGTTCCTCCCTGTCTATCTTCATGAGCTGCATATGTCAGGGAAAAAAGACCTGTCCATATTAGGAATGTCTTTCCCCTTACCATTCTCATCAACATCGTTGCCTTCCTCGGCGTTTGCTCTCCGCCAATCTATTCCCATGTGATCCGTTACTGTTCCTCCCTGGATATCTTCATGAGCTGCATATGTTAGGGAAAAAGACCTGTCCATGTTAGGAATGGCAAAGACAAAGGAGCAAGACACAGTAGGCACTGGCAAAGACAATGTTCTTGGAAACAGAAAAGATGATTCAGTAAAGGAAGAAAGAGATATGCCATCCAAGAAACGCCACAAGTTACATAAAGGAGATGTTGCCCATGCCCAACTTACAGAGGATGGAAATTCCGAAGCCCATTTACCGATCTATGCTGAGAGAGAAAGTGTTGCTGGTCATATGGTCAGAGAAAAAGTGTTGTTGGCCGCAAAGTTGAGGAAGAAGCTTTTGTCAAAGCTCAAGATGAAGGGGCAAATTAAATGTTCCAAGCTTTCAACCTGTTGAGCGTAAAATGGTCTGTGTTTTAGGTTTTGTGCACATTAGATTCAAAATTTTCTTTAAGGTTTTGTGACAATTGAGACACTTCAGGATTGCAGAACAGAAATCCCTAGAGATTCATAAGAAATGTTTTTGAACACGTTGGAATTAAATATTACGTAGGGTTGAATTTCGGAAATTTTGATGTGATTTATAAAAAATGTTTTTGAACATGCTGGAATTAAATATTGCGTAGGGTAGGATTTAGAAAATTTTGATGTGATTCTGAATTTTCCATATGTAAACAGTTCTTAAGGTGGCTATGATTACGAAAGAAATTGATTAACCTCTTTGCAAGTTAATTCGTTTATCCTTTCAACGTTGAAAGGTTTTTAGAGAAGGTTCTCTATAGCAAGGTTCCTCTGTAAAACTGAAAGGGGATCAACGAATAGAGCGGGATGTTTCCATTTGTGCTGGTAAATTGTCTTTTGAGAAAATTCATCTGTCTAAACTTGATGGAAATATCGCTTCTCCAGGTACTCAGTGTTCAGTTTACATTACAGTCTCCCATGCAACATTTCTTGCAAATGCCTAGACAGGTAGATTCACGTGTTGGCTTCAGAAAAGTTCAGTTTATTAATGTGGACTAATTTCTTTTGTTGCAATTTTGATGTAATTCAGGAACAAATGACCGAAAGAGGAACAACCCTGAGGATCAACCAACAGAGCAAGATGTTTCCACTTCTGGTGGTAAATTCTCTTCTATACGGATTCATGTGCCCAATGGAGTGTCCCAAATGGATTACACAGAGAATCATGGCAGTGCAAGGGCTCCTTTATCAAGTTTATCTTCAGAACACACTTATTACACGCTGGAATCTCTGCAAGGCTTTACGATTCTTTCCCCTTACCATTCTCATCAACATCGTTGCCTTCCTTTGCGTTTGCTCTCCGCCAATCTGTCCCCATTCACATGGGAGGCAGGGCAATGCCGCCTACCCTTTCTCCTCGATTGGTACCAATGACCTCAGAGACACAATGATTAGGGATCCCTACAAACAACCCATTACTGACAGAGAACCCACTTTGAATATTACGAATTATGTGGCAGAGCCTATTGGATATTCCATTGGCCATTTGCAGAGCTTGAACCGGTCTGTGAATCCAACTCAGTGGCATCAACAGCAACCCATTACTGACAGAGAACCCACTTTGAATATTATGAATTATGGGGTAGAGCCTATTGGATATTCCATTGGCCATTTGCAGAGCTTGAACCGGTCTGTGAATCCAACTCAGCAATATCAACAGCAGGAATTTGTTAATCAAACTTCACCTCCACCTCAGATCTATCAACATCAGTCACGCCAACAAGAGATATTTGATTTTTTTTCAAATTTCCATTCCAAATTGTGCAATGTATCCATCCTTTTTCATTCACTTCTTAGCCTCTCAACTTTGAACTTTGTTTTCTGATTCAGTAGTGTATCCATTCTTTTTCTACCTTTTCTTATTGTGCCAGAAAAGTTGTTTACTGTTTCAGTAATTTGTCCATTCTTTTTGTTTACTAATTGAGCAATGTTTGATATTGTGGGAGCCTTTATCACTGTTGAGGGCAATACCACATTCACTAGGCATTAAAACAACCTCTCTGCTGTCTTTCTGAGGCTGGGAAAATGTAGAGAGGTTGATCTTCATATTGGAAATTATAGAGCATACTATTTTTATTACTAACATTGGGTTGTCGTCCAAGGAAATCATCTTATCTGGACTACTTTAGTACAATAATTTATCACTTTTATGTTAAAATGAAATTAGGTGTCAAGGAATGAATCACTTTAGTATAAAAATTTAACACTTTTATATCAGAATGAAATTAGATATTGAAGAAAATTTTTTATAGTAAGCCAATTACAAGATTTAAACTATGATATCATAAGAAAGGCCATCAAAAAACATATCATTTGTCCCACTTTGCTATGAAAAAAATTAAGGCACAATATAGATTGAGCAGAGGAAGATAAATTCTTGTTTATGATTACTTGATCAACTTTGTTCTTGAGTATGATTAGTTGATTAGATAAATTCTTGTTTATGATTAGGCACAACCTCGATCCAGTGAATTAATAGGAGATTCTGTAAAGGTAAGTACAGAAAAATTTTCAATTAGACTGAAATGGGCATGTTCAAAGATGGGCTAGGAAGCATATATATGATGATCCAGTTGTTAGTGGTAAAGTTTGTTGTTTCATTAGTGTGGTTATCTGCTATTGTTGTAGCACAGCTCGAATTAAGTGACACTGTGACAGGATCAGTTAATTTAAGTGATGTGGGACTGGCCTGTTTAGGCAATCTGTCACTCTTTATTACAAGCTTGTTAAGAGGAAGACTTTATTTGGAAATGGGTACCAGGGATCTCATGGCCACCCTCACAGGTCCCAAAATCAAAGACATAGATAAGTTTGGACTGACCACCACACATGAATTTAGTGAAGCTTCTGTTGTAATGTTGTCAATGGATACATCAATTCTTCCATCCAGCAATTCATGAAATATATATGCAATGCCCATGATGTGGCCTCCATACTGCTCCTTTAAAAGATGCATTAACATCTCCTTCAATCCAAATTCCATTCGAATGTGCAGGTGCCATTCAAGAGATTTGTTCACATAACATCCCTGGATGCAATTGTAATCGCATTGTATTCAAGACAGTCAGAAATATCACAATCTTACTTGGTAAGAGGATGCCTGGAACACTACAAAAAGTGTCGGATACCCTGTGCATACTACCACCTCTGCAATGCATAAGAAGTGGCCGCCATTTGTTCAATCATATGGGGGACATTTCCAGCGTGGAATTCCCTGCTGTCTGTGAAATGCTTGATTTTGAATTTAAGCCACCCATCCAAGAAATCCCTATTTGTATCTGCATTCCACTGCATCCTGCAACCACTGATGACTGGACAAGCCTGCTGATGAGATCTTTCAAGTCTAAAGATCAGGAAGACAGAGGAGCCATAGTCATGGCTTTTGATGCCCTGGAAAATGCAGAGAGGTTGATCTTCATATTGGAAATTATAGAGCATACTATTTTTATTACTAACATTGGGTTGCCGTCCAAGGAAATCATCTTATCTGGACTACTTTAGTACAATAATTTAGCACTTTTATGTTAAAATGAAATTAGGTGTCAAGGAATGAATCACTTTAGTATAAAAATTTAACACTTTCATATCAGAATGAAATTAGATATTGAAGCAAAATTTTTATAGTAAGCCAATTACAAGATTTAAAACTTTGATATCATAAGAAAAGCCATCAACAAACATACCAATTGTCCCACTTTGCTATGAAAAAAATTAAGGCACAATATAGATTGAGCAGAGGAAGATAAATTCTTGTTTATGATTACTTGATCAACTTTGTTCTTGAGTATGATTAGTTGATTAGATAAATTCTTGTTTATGATTAGCCACAACCTCGATCCAGTGAATTAATAGGAGCTTCTGTAAAGGTAAGTACAGAAAAACATTCAGTTAGACTGAAATGGGTGTGTTCAAAGATGGGCTGGGAATCATATATATGGTGATCCAGTTGTTAGTGGTAAAGTTTGTTGTTTAATTAGTGTGGTTATCTGCTATTGTTGTAGCACAACTCGAATTAAGTGACACTGTGACAGGATCAGTTAATTTAAGTGATGCGGGACTAGCCTGTTTAGGCAATCTCGCACTCTTTATTACAAGCTTGTTAAGAGGAAGACTTTATTTGGAAATGGGTACCAGGGATCTCATGGCCACCCTCACAGGTCCCAAAATCAAAGACATAGATAAGTTTGGGCTGACCACCACATGAATTTAGTGAAGCTTCTGTTGTAATGTTGTCAATGGATACATCAATTCTTCCATCTAGCAATTCATTAAATATATATGCAATGCCCATGATGTGGCCTCCATACTGCTCCAATGTGCTCCTTTAAAAGATGCATTAACATCTCCTTCAATCCAAATTCCATCTGAATGTGAAGGTGCCATTCCAGATATTTGTTCACATAACATCCCTGGAAGCAATTGTAATTGCATTGTATTCAGGACAGTCAGAGATATCACAATCTTACTTGGTAAGAGGATGCCTGGAACACTACAACAAGTGTCGGATACCCTGTGCATACTGCCATCTTTGCAATGCATAAGAAGTGGCTGCCATTTGTTCAATCATGTGAGGGACATTTCCAGCATGGAATTCCGTGCAGTCTGTGAAATGCTTGATTTTGAATTTAAGCCACCCATCCAAGAAATCCCTATTTGTATTTGCATTCCACTACATCCTGCAACCACTGATGACTGGACAAACCTGCTGATGAGATATTTCAAGTCTAAAGATCAGGAAGGCAGAGGAGCCATAGTCATGGCTTCTGATGCCCTGGAAAACTACCTGGATCATAGGAGAGGAGGTAGACTGGAAGAAGTATTCTACAGAGCTACATCCACTTTGACATAATACAATACACCCTGTTATTATTCCTTAAAAAAATCAAAAGTTGAAAATTCAAGTGTCCTAACCATAAATTCCAAAGAACACTATTTACTTCCTTTGTCGCATTCAAACTATGTGAGTTGCTTGAATAAAAAAGGGCTTGAAAATTATGTCTTCAGTAATTTATTCTCTTGCTATAATTTCATTTTTAGTCAAGTTATGCATGACTGCACATTCTTTATTATCAAATATTAACTTTTAGTTTTTCTCCAACATCTATCCCATATAAAGTATATTCTTCCTCTTTGTTGATGTTGGCAATTTGCCATGGATAAGCTTATTTTCCACATGCAATGCTACAATTGCAACTATACCTTTCCCTTTCACTTTTAAGACACTATCATCACCAAATATGATTCTACCATAATAAGTGTCATTAATTATATTAAACAACTCATCCTTAGATGTCATATGAGTTGAGTGTCTCGAATCAATATATCATGCATAAGTTTCTTGATTTTGTGCCATCAAACTTTATATGAATAACTTATCATTTTTAATTTATTCAACAACTATATTAACACCTTTATGTTCATTATCTCTCAGTTATTCATAGAAATCTTCATCAAGCTCACTAAATTTGTGATAATAATAATACTATGGTCCTTGTCTTTCTTGATATCCATTTGTGCTCCCATCTCTTTCTCTTCTTTTTACATGAGATCCTTCTTTGCTTCCTCCTCTAAATTGACTTGAACTTCTTCCTCTACCTCTTGAAATGAATTCATATTCTTGTGAATTTTTCTTATTTGTATTCTAATTTTGAATCAATTGATTATGAACTTATCCTCTACTTCTTCCTCGTCCCCTATTCTTTGTGGAGAATGCATTTTCCATGTTCTCGTTTGAAGAAATATCTTCAAGAACTAATAAATATCCACTTAATTCATCAATAATAACCATCAACTACTAATTCCCATAGATGTTTGTTGATAAGCATTGGTTCCATTCTTTTTATCTAGTAAAAGTACATTCTTTTTCTCTAGTAAAAGTACTTAAAACTTGTGAACTTTGAAGAACTATATTATTTGTCACCATAAAAAAGAATGAAGAAGAAAAAAAAAGCAAAGAGAACACATATATTGTCCCACTCCAACTGAGGACATGAACAACTATCAAAAAAATTTGGGACTCAACCACCACCAAAAAGAGTTTTTTTATTAAATAGAGAATACATTGAAGTGTGTTATTCAAGCTCCATTAGTTGCACATCCTCCATGCTTTCATAGATCAATCCACTCGCTGAATCAATATCATCTTTTTTTCCCATCTTTTGAGTCTCTCGTCCACATAGATACTCACACTTCCACGTAGTCACGCACTTCAATCTTATGCACCACAAAACCCACAACACTTTGGACGCAACTTATTTTCAATGCAAACCTTAGAAATTTATATAGGTTTTCACACAGTCTAGTTCTATCTCTCATATAATGGTCATATCACACCGTGCTCTAATACCAAAATGAAGTAATATTATATCAATAAAATGGAGCAATGCAAAAAAATAACAATAATAAGACAAGCTCAAATAGCCTGGAACACTACAACAAGTGTCGGATACCCTGTGCATATTGCCATCTCTGCAATGCATAAGAAGTGGCTGCCATTTGTTCAATCATGTGGGGGACATTTCCAGCGTGGAATTCCCTGCAGTCTGTGAAATGCTTGATTTTGAATTTAAGCCACCCATCCAAGAAATCCCTATTTGTATCTGCATGCCACTGCATCCTGCAACCACTGATGACTGGACAAGCCTGCTAATGAGATCTTTCAAGTCTAAAGATCAGGAAGACAAAGGAGCCATAGTCATGGCTTCTGATGCCTTAGAAAATGCAGAGAGGTTGATCTTCAAATTGGAAATTATAGAGCATACTATTTCTATTACTAACATTGGGTTGTCGTGCAAGGAAATCATCTTATCTGGACTACTTTAGTACAATAATTTAGCACTTTTATGCTAAAATGAAATTAGGTGTCAAGGAATGAATCACTTGAGTATAAAAATTTAACACTTTGATATCAGAACGAAATTAGATATTGAAGCAAAATTTCTATAGTAAGCCAATTACAAGATTTAAAACTCTGAAAACTCTGATATCATATGAAAAGCCATCAACAAAAATATCATTTGCCCCACTTTGCTATGAAAAAAATTAAGGCACAATATAGATTGAGCAGAGGAAGGTAAATTCTTGTTTATGATTACTTGATCAACTTTGTTCTTGAGTATAATTAGTTGATTAGATAAATTCTTGTTTATGATTAAGCACAACCTCGATCTAGTGAATTAATAGGAGCTTCTGTAAAGGTAAGTACATAAAAACATTCAGTTAGACTGAAATGGGCGTGTTCAAAGATGGGCTGGGAAGCATATATATGATGATCCAGCTGTTAGTGGTAATGTTTGTTGTTTAATTAGTGTGGTTATCTGCTATTGCTGTAGCACAGCTCGAATTAAGTGACACTGTGACAGGATCAGTTAATTTAAGTGATGTGGGACTGGCCTGTTTAGGCAATCTGGCACTCTTTATTACAAGCTTGTTAAGAGGAAGACTTTATTTGGAAATGGGTACCAGGGATCTCATGGCCACCCTCACAGGTCCCAAAATCAAAGACAGAGATAATTTTGGACTGACCACCACACATGAATTTAGTGAAGCTTCTGTTGTAATGTTGTCAATGGATACATCAATTCTTCCATCCAGCAATTCATGAAATATATATGCAATGCCCATGATGTGGCCTCCATACTGCTCCAATGTGCTCCTTTAAAAGATGCATTAACATCTCCTTCAATCCAAATTCCATCCGAATGTGCAGGTGCCATTCAAGAGATTTGTTCACATAACATCCCTGGATGCAATTGTAATTGCATTGTATTCAGGACAGTCAGAGATATCACAATCTTACTTGGTAAGAGGATTCCTGGAACACTTCAACAAGTGCCGGATACCCTGTGCATACTGCCACCTCTACGATGCATAAGAAGTGGCTGCCATTTGTTCAATCATGTGGGGGACATTTCCAGCGCAGAATTCCCCGCAGTCTGTGAAATGCTTGATTTTGAATTTAAGCCACCCATCCAAGAAATCCCTATTTGTATCTGCATTCCACTGCATCCTGCAACCACTGATGACTGGACAAACCTGCTGATGACATCTTTCAAGTCTAAAGATCAGGAAGACAGAGGAGTCATAGTCATGGCTTCTTATGCCCTAGAAAACTACCTGGATCAGAGGAGAGGAGGTAGAATGGAAGAAGTATTCTACAGAACTACATCCTTAATAGTGCCAAGGTTTGCAGAAGTATTAATCAACCTTGTACTGACTGGTTGCTTCAAAGTAGATGGCTTCTCTAGTGCCCTATTAGCGAGAAGGGCAATAAGCCATTACATCGTGGACAGTAAAGGAAATGGGTTCTGTGCCAATGTGTTTCTAACCAGTGCTGTGGTCAAGAGTACTGTCGATAACACCAGTGTTTGCCAAGTGCTGAGGTTTAGAGGTAGTACTCTTCTGAACCTCAGAACCTTATCGTCTATAGTGGGTTGTATCAACTTGATTTGCTCTGTTACTTGGATTGTGCTTGCTGCATTAGAACGCGGCGTTGGAAAATTGTATAAAATAAACTCCATTCCACCCTCTAAACCTAAAGTTGTTGCGATAATAACAGTCATCTGTATTGGCATGGGTATGGACTGTTTAGAAATGTTTTCCAAGAAAATTAGTGGGAGGAAAAAGCTTCTGCTTAGGGTAGTGATAGTTTTAGAGATTGGTTGCATTGCAACAGCCAGTGCAATTTTAGGAGCTTTGGGTACAAAGGGCTTTGGAACATGGCACTATAGTGCTCTGCAAGCCCTAGTTTGGGTGAAATGGGGAATTGGGTGTTATCTACTGGGAGAGTATTCGCCCGAATATGTTCACAGACCTTCCAGGTCAACCATGATGCGTAGTGGAGTTGAAAGTCTCGCATACTCTTCGGTCAGGTGGATTGACAATGGAATTCTGGTGTATTCTTCTGCATTCTTGTTCAATGCTGTCTTGTCTGCACTTCGGGGCATGCGGGCATAATATCCATGGAAGGACAAACTATGAAGCCTGTGAGATCATTGTGGTGTACTTTTCTTAGCTGCAATTCGGGGCATGTAGACGATGAAATTTGTCAGATCATTTCTACCAGGTAGCAAGTTTCTTTTTCTTAATTTAGTAGGGCAGATCTTTTTGTTGTATCTTCTGCATTCTTATGCAATGCTGCCTTAGCTGTAGCATGGGGCATATGGGAGTAATGTCCATGGAAGAATAGATGATGAAGTTCGTCTGATTCTTCCTACTCTGTAACAAGCTTTTTTATTTTCTATTTTTAATATATGTAAATTTAAGGATAGATGATGAAGTTTGTCTGATTCTTCCTATTCTGTAACAGGCTTCTTTTTTTGTGTATACAAATTTAATATTGTTAGATCTTTTTGTTGTGCTCTTCTTCATTCTTGATGATGTCTTAGCTGTAGCTTGGATATGTGAAAGTAATGTCCATAGATGGATACATGATGAAGTTTGTCTGATTTTTCCTTCTCTGTAACAGGCCCTTTTCTTAATGTGTATAAATCTTATGTTGTCAGATATTTTTGCTGTAATCCTCTGCATTATTGTGGAATGTTGTCTTAAGCAGTAGTTTGGGGCATGTGAGAGTAATGTCCATGGAAGGATAGATGATAAAATTTGTTTGACTTTTTCTACTTTATAACATGCTTTCTTTTTAATGTATGTAATGTTTTAACTCAGTACATATACTTAGTTTAATACCGGGAACCTGAACTTTTTTCATACAAGATCAATTATGAGTAATTCCAATATAATATGACTTAAAAGGTTTTGTAAACTATACTTCAACAGATGAAAAAAATTTCTCTTTCAAAATTGGATAAAAGG
The DNA here is from genome assembly GCA_031772625.1 of Pinus tabuliformis. Taxonomy (NCBI): domain Eukaryota; kingdom Viridiplantae; phylum Streptophyta; class Pinopsida; order Pinales; family Pinaceae; genus Pinus; species Pinus tabuliformis. The sequence continues at coordinate 104,860,810 of CM062818.1, read as the reverse complement.
ACCATTGGATAACAGGTGGCATAGTTGACCCTGTTTAAAGGGAGGTCGATAGATTTTCAGGAATATTTACAAGAGATTCAAATTTGCAGGCAGGATATCAACAGTCAAAGAATCAATTTTCAATTTGGTGGCAGAGGATTTTCAATCATTTCCGTATTCCTTGTAGCAATTAGAAATTAATTTTATTTTTAATTTACTGTTAGCATTTTATTCCTAAAATCTTGTAACAACTTGAGGATTATGTTTTTCTTATATTCTTTCATTAGAATATATATTTGTAATGTAAGGGAGGTTAGATTTTGGTGTGAAAAACCCAGGTTTGTATACTGTAGAAGCTTGATAAAGTACTCCTTGTTATGCCTAGCAAACTGGCTATTTCTAACGGCTACCTTGGCATTTTGACCCCGTAGTGGAGGATGCCCATTACATACTTAACAAGAACGGTTCTTTGAGAGTAAGTATAGCCATTAGTTGAATTCCTGTATCTGGGCTAGATAATATTTTTGAAATCTTCTAATTTGACTGTTTTGTGATAATATTTGATGGAATTATTGTTCATATACGGGTGAATATTGATCAATATGAATGATTTTCCTTTCACAGTTCTTGTGTTTTGATTCTTTATGAAGAGGAATTGATTCATTCAACTAAAATTGGTATTGTTGATTTTGATGGTACTTCTGTTCTCCAGCTTGACGATTGGGTGTTGTGTCGAATTTACAAGAAAAATGGTCATTCTCAGAGAGTACAAGGGGTAGAACGAGATGAATCACCAAGTGTAGATGAAGTGATGGCTTCTTTTCCTGATATTGATCAGCAAAACAAACTGCAACTGCCCAAAATTGCCTCTTTCAGTGGGTTGTTGGAGAGTGACGATCCCTTCATAGATGGTTTTTTAAACGACGAAGCCATGGATGGAAATGGAAACAACAACAGACTACCTCAAGTCTAGTCCTCCAACCTCTCTCACAACAATTTCAGCGATAACAATGACAACAATAGCGATTGCCGATATGAAGTTATCCCAAAACAAAAAGCATTAGCAGTGGAGAATGAAAACAAATTCAATTCTCTCAAGAGGACCCTCTCCTTAGCATATGGGGACGATGAAACCAACCCCGCAAAGAGATTCAACAACATGTAGAACAACTACAACTACACCATCAACAATAATGTTTCAGCCTTGCTTAATTCAATGCAGCCGAATCAAACTTTCTAACAGCAGAACTTCCTAAGCACATTGAATGATAGTCAACAGAATTTCAGACTTCCCTACATTCAGAACATGCATTGGACCACCTAAGCAACTTCTCATCACAGAGATTTTGAATTCTTTTCACCAGGACTAAGATTGGTATACGTCAAAATTTTATGGATACGGGGCGGGGCGGCCCGAGGGTGGCCCTGTGTGGGCAGAGGGGGCGGGCGGCGGGGCTGGAAAGGGGGCGGGGGAGGGGGAGGGGTGGGCAGCGGGGCCAGGGAGGGGCCGAGGGAGGGGGGTGGGGCGGCCCGGGCGGGGGAGGGAGGGGTAGGCGGGTTGGGCGGCCGGGCGGGGGGGGGGGGGGGGGGGGGGGCGGGGGGGGGGGGGGGGGGGGGGGGGCCCGGGGGGGGGGGGGGGGGGGGGGGGAGGGGGCGGCCCGGGCGGGGGGGTGCCGGGTAAGGGAGGAGGAGGGGGAGGGGGGTGGGGCGGCCCGGGCGGGGGGGGGGGGGGGGGGGGCGAGGGGGGGGGAGGGGAGGGGGCGGCCCGGGCGGGGGAGGGGGAGGGGGAGGGGGAGGAGGGTGGGGTGGCCTGGGCGGGGGGGGGGGGGGGGGGGGGGGGGGGGGGGGGGGGGGGGGGGGGGGGGGGGGGGGGGGGGGGGGGGGGGGGGGGGGGGGGGGGGGGGGGGGGGGGGGGGGGGGGGGGGGGGGGGGGGGGGGGGGGGGGGGCGGGGAGGGGGAGAGGTAGGGGGGTTGGGCGGGGCGGCCCGGGCGGGGGGCCGGGGGGTGGAGGGGGCGGCCCGGGTGGGGGGGCCCTGCCCGGCCGAAAAGAAAAATGATATTCTACCAGAAACATTAATGTGTTTTTCCTTAAAATTTAACTTTGTTTGAGACATAAAAAATTGGTTTTATTAGCATTGTTTAAAAAGTATGAAAATTTACCCTAAAAAAAAAAATCATTATTCCAGTATCAACACTTTCGTTCTGAAGCTATATTTTGCAGGAAAATTTCGTAGAAAATTTTGTAGTCACTGCCATTTTTAAAACAACTGCAAAATTGAAACCTAAAAAAGAGAAACATCGTTCCAGTATACACACTTTTCGTTTTGAGCACTGTTTTTGTGGTTTTTTTGGGGTTTTTGGGCCAGAGTTCCCGTTTTGAGTTTATAGTTCCCGTTTCAAAGTTTACATTGTTTTCTATGGTAGACCATTGGAGCATTTCACTATGGTATATTATTGTTTATAGAGGAGTAGACAAGTTGTTCATACAAAAGCCTTCCTAAAGATGAGAAGGCTTATACTTCCAATTTCTGCATAAGAGCGGAAACTTATATGATAATATTCCTATATTCTATCATAAGGTGTGTAGTTAAAATCTCCATAGTATTCATGGGATGCATAGCTATAACAATCATCAGATCAGAATGTTTGGAAGAGATCAGGAGACCCATATCTACAATTAAGTTTATGTATCAAAGACATTACATAAGAGAGACTCCAATACTTGCTAATATTGCTTGTCATAGTATGAAAAAGCTGGCTTACCTCTGTACTATATCTGTAAAGATCTTAGAATGAGATCCAGACATATTAATGTGAAAATTTCTGTGCATATTAGATATAAAAGATTTGAGTTTGTGGTTATCAAAGCTATAGATTGAGAACTACATGGATTTCTTGATAGGATGGTTGGTTCGATTTGTATATCAGCATTGCTAGGTTCTTTGTGGTGGTAGTGTGAGATAAATTGGGAATTGCTACTCGTTTCATACTTCAAGAGGGAAATGAATTTCCCAATGATGGTGGTGATGAAGGAACACAACAAAAGCACAGAGAATAACATAGCTGATTGAATAAAAAAATCAATTGTGTAAATACAAATAGCACACCCTACAAAGTGATGTCTTCTTGAATATTGATCAATATGTATGATTTTCCTTTCATAGTTCTTGTGTTTTGATTCTTTATGAATAGGAATTGATTCATTCAACTAAAATTGGTATTGTTGATTTTGATGGTACTTCTGTCCTCTAGCTTGATGATTGGGCGTTGTGCCGAATTTACAAGAAAAATGGTCATTCTCAGAGAGTACAAGGGGTAGAACGAGATGAATCACCAAGTGCAGATGAAGTGATGGCTTCTTTCCCTGATATTGATCAGCGAAACAAACTGCAACTGCCCAAAATTGCCTCTTTTAGTGGGTTGTTGGAGAGTGACGATCCTTTCATAGATGGTTTTTTAAACGATGAAGCCATGCATGGCAATGGAAACAGCAATAGACTACCTCAAGTCCAGTCCTCCATCCTCTCTCACAACAATTTCAGCAATAACAATGACAACAATAGCGATTTCCGATATGAAGTTGCCCCAAAACAAGAAGAGTTAGCAGTGGAGAATGACAACAAATTCAATTCTCTCAAGAGGACCCTCTCCTTAGCATATGGGGATGATGAAACCAACCCTGCAAAGAGATTCAACAACATGCAGAACAACTACAACTACAACGTCAACAATAATGTTTCAGCCTTGCTTAATTCAATGCAGCCCAATCAAACTTTCCAACAACAGAACTTCCTAAGCGCATTGAATGACAGTCAACAGAATTTCAGACTTCCCTACATTCAGAACATGCATTGGACCACCTAAGCAACTGCTCATCACAGAGATTTTGAATTCTTTTCAACATAACTAAGATTGGTATACGTCAAAATTTTCTTGATACTAACTCAAAATAGATTGTTCTTTCTACAACTGATTTGTATAATAGTTTCTATGGTATACATGAAAATTGTCATAATTTTTGCATGGAATGAACAGTAGCAGCTTGCTATATTCTGTGTATAGCAATAGGTATATACAATCAGTGTATCAGGTGCAAAGAAACTGTCTATGGCTTCAGGCCTTTATTCGTCAGACTATTGTATAGTATTTGGTTCTCATTGGTTGGCCACAGGAATCCACAATATGGTACAACAAGTTTTATTGGACGTATACTAATATAAACAGTGTACCTTTTTATGTTTTTGGCGACGATAATCCTTGACTGTTCATGGTTCCAATTGGATTTATGGTTTAGCCAAGGTTACACCATTTTGGGTTTCGTAATATACTCGCTAATCCTAGAATGTTCATGGTTCCACTTGGATTATGGTTTAGCCAAGGTTTCACCACAATCCAAGAGATTTTGGCTTTTGTAATATAGTCAACATTAGAGAAAATACAAACGACCCGGAATATCAGAGAAAATACAAATGACCCAAATCCATCAAAACCTTGAAAGTTTGTTCATGAACTCTCCGAATCTGGTATAAAACGTGTACTGTATTTGAAACTTCAATTTGCCATTAAATTAATGGGACATGAATTCCCACAAAGGAGTTCAAAAAGGTGAAATTAAGTTGAGCTTTCAACTTGTCATTCAATTGATGGACACTGAATATTAAATATAAGATAAATATATAGGAGTAGCATATGAGTGTCAGTTTTATAAAGAAGATTCTTTTTATTATTAATAAAAATATAGATAGTTTCATTTTAAAGGGCTATAAATATGAGTTATAAATACAAGACAAAACCTGATAAATAGCAATTTAGCAATTTCTTTTTAATTGAGTGACTCAAATTCATGTTTCTTTAGGTTGAAGGTAAAGCCACTAAAGTGGAAAAATTTGTGATGCAGGGATTGTGATAAGAAATTTAATATTCCAAGAAGAGGAGGTAGTAGTAGATTCTAAATAAATTAGCAATGCAACAACATAAATGTTTGCAACAAATTTAGAGAGATCCACCTTAATGCACACACTACATGGATAATGGATTTCTGGGCTTTATGCCTTACGGCGTTTCCTTTGCAACATCTAGTGCAAATGCTAGTTTATAATTCTTTTAAACATTTGTAATATCTTAAATTCACTTTTAATAATTTACTTTTCATTCCATATATGATATTAAATTTTTAGAAATGTAACATTAACATAATTTTATTTCTCAATATTTATTTCAAGATTTAAAATCTAGAAGGTGACATGTGAACAATTTATAATCATATGTGAAAATAGATACTGAAATAGAAAACCCTTGACTACTTGTGTTTCCATCATTAATAAATACCAAGCTTATTTAATAAAAAGGACCTGCTTACATTAAATAATTATCAATACTATTATATATACGCATGATGAAAGGATACATATATTTAAACTGATGGACCGTTCCGATCGAAATTGGTCCAGCGAGTTACCTTTAATGGAAAGCTATAAATATTTGATTCATTCTCATGGAAATTGCTTGAAACACTTAAATAGCGTTATAAATATTCAATGAAATGACAAAGCGTAAATAAAGAGAAAATCGATGAAAACGATTTCTTGAGAGTCGAAGCTTTTATACCGCTGATCTTTAGAAACGTTAGAGCTTGAGATCAGTTAAGGAACATCTATTCTAAGAAACTGTTACTCATAATGGCTTCTGGAAACAGATCAAGATTGAGACCATCCTCCAACGTAAAGAAATGCCAACTAAATCCACAAAATGCGATCTTATGTAGCCAGTCTGGATTATGTACCCAGTCTGGATATAAACGTGATGACTCACATGTTTCTGGATCAGGAAGGGGCATTTCATGCAGTATATTGTCAGTGTGAAGAATGGCCTGCAAATGTTTCAATGCAAGAAGATAATCAGTTTTATGTTTCTTGATCGCGTTAAAACTATCGCACAATATGATAATCTTGTTCAAATTGCCACTCGTCCAGTTTGATAACAACACGTTGTCAACGACAGCAGTTTGGCAGTGAGGAATGAAAAATAAGGTGGGCCTCTCCACTGTCCGTTTCCCATATTCATTAACGGAAAGAAAAGTGCAGTTGAAGGCATTGCTAGCGTTTTGCTGCACAGGAGACACCCAGGGATCGTACACCACGATATCACTCACCCATTGGAATCTGTCTCTTAATAAAATAGCATCAATAACGTAGACATTGTCTACGGAATTAACAACTGGTATAGAAAATTTGTGTCATCCTTCCGCAATATCTTCCTTGATTACACCTATTTTCTTACCATGGGGACCGGCCCTAAACCGCACTATATGAGAAACCAGAGGAGGCTGATCTCCTTTCCGCCTTAGTCTGAATTTTTACACCAGATATCCCGCTCGTCCTTTTCCTAACCAGGAATGCTCTACATTGTAGAGCCCATCATACCTATACCCACAAGGCAATTCCTCGCAAGATCGGATTAATCTAAGGGGTTGTTTTTTCCTCCAGCTATTCCGTAGGGCTGCATTAGCAGGAGTGAGAAGCTGATGATAAACCTATTTCTGTTTCTTTCTCTGGCTATCATTCCTCCCACCATGGCCTGCGTATGTTATTACATCTCCATTGTCAATATTGTCCTCATAACCACCGGAAGCAACAACGCTGGTAGCAGCACCGCGTGACCTCTTACTTCCGGTGGTTATGAGGACAATATTGACAATGGAGATGTAATAACATACGCAGGCCATGGTGGGAGGAATGATAACCAGAGAAAGAAACAGAAATAGGTTTATCATCAACTTCTCACTCTTGCTAATGCAGCCCTACGGAATAGCTGGAGGAAAAAACAACCCCTTAGATTAATCCGATCTTGCGAGGAATTGCCTTGTGGGTATAGGTATGATGGGCTCTACAATGTAGAGCATTCCTGGTTAGGAAAAGGACGAGCGGGATATCTGGTGTAAAAATTCAGACTAAGGCGGAAAGGAGATCAGCCTCATCTGGTTTCTCATATAGTGCGGTTTAGGGCCGGTCCCCATGGTAAGAAAATAGGTGTAATCAACGAAGATATTGCGGAAGGATGACACAAATTTTCTATACCAGTTGTTAATTCCGTAGACAATGTCTACGTTATTGATGATTTCGAATAGCGTGACATATTTCCATTTCTGGGTCCAGCTGTCCCACACCATAGAAAACGAGTTGTAATTGCGGACGCTGTGGGTCTGTGCCTATCACCCTTTCTATTTGTGTAACCAGTTCTGGGTGTCGCATCTGTTGCATAAAATCTCGAAAGAACGAAGAGTTCTCTAACTTTTCCATAGCCCATTGTACCTTATCGACTATTTTTTGAACTCTTTTATTATCTTCTCCATTAGACGCAGAGGGATTCTCCATAATTACTAATCCAATCTTAGACACTAACCAGTGAAACCATGAGATAATTGAATAAAACACAAGACTTACAAGTCTCGAACATAATAGAATAATTTGATAAATCTGGTGATACATTCTATTTACAGAATATACATATTAATACAATTGTATCCATGGCTCTTATACAATTTTATACAATCTCGTATGACAAGACGTCTCTTAGACTTCTATAACGGTTAGCCTTCCTTGAAACGTTTAGCTTTCTGACTCCCAAAAAAACTTCAAATTTATTTTAATCAATTTTTAATTTATTTTAATCGAACTCTTACATATTTTTGTCTATGTATTACTTAATTTTTTATTTTTTTTAAATATTATGGCTTATTTTTTTTTTTTCAATATTTAGATGAATGACTCTCAAAGTCTGTCTAATTATTTATAAATAATCATCTTCAAAAGTAAGATAATATTTTACTGTAATTTTTAGGCATACATAAATAATGAAGAGGAGATGTGAAAGATAATTGTGTGATGCATTATTGATCCGAAGTCAGTTTCATCTAAAGAGAGTGTGTCACATCACTCTTACTAACTCGACATAAATTTTATTGATCCCATATCATTGTCACAAGAGAGTCTCTCAAACCACTCATACTGATCCTAGATTAGTTTCATTGATCCCAAATCAATGTCACAAGAGAGTGTCTCAAACCACTCATACTAATCCTAGATCAGTTACATTGATCCCAGATCAATGTCACAAGAGAGTGTCTGAGACCACTCATACTGATCCCAGATTAGTTTCATTGATCCCAGATCAATGGAGGTCATCCTAGCATAGGAATTACGGTAGATACAATGATGTGTCCATCAATAGTACTACTATAGTCCCTATCCTCATTTCCCTGCTCATCGATCAGATGAGAGGTACTTCCCATGAGTCCTAGACTAGATGGTAGGATGCCTCTATAGGAGAACTAATCATCTTGTCCACAGGAGAACAAATCATCCTGTCAGTGGATACCATAGAGAACTAATCATCCTGGCCCACAGGATAACTAATAATCCTTTTCCACAATCACCACGGAGAAAAAATCATCCCGGCCCACAGGAGAACTAATCATCCTATTCCATAGTTTCCATGAAGAACAAATCATCCTAGCCCACACGAGAACTAATCCTCCTGTTCCACAGTTGCCACAGGAGAACTAATCATCCTAGCCCACAGAAGAACTAATCATCTTGTTCATAGTGCACCACCAGGGGAGGGTAAGTCGCCCTGTGGTCGTACGTTACAAAGTCACAGATTTGACATTTCCCAGGGCTTTAACAAAATGTCTGCAACCTGTACATCAGTATCAATGTGATGGAGTCCCCTTGCTCATCGACTTACCATATCACAGGTAAGGCAGTATCTGATGTCTATCTACTGGAGCAATCATCGAATATGGGATTCCTTAATAATCGAATCCCCCCTCTAGTTTTCATAGAGAGTGACAGTCATATTCGTCATGTGTACAAACATCTCACATAAGAGCTTCTGCAACCATGTAGCTTCACACGAGATCATACTCGTAGCTATGTATTCTGTCTCAGCAATGCTTATATAAACCGACTTCTCATTCCTGCTCATCCATGATATCAAAGCAGAATCCAAAGAGAGCCAACACTGAGAAGTTCTCTAGTGATCCTCCACATTGCATGCCTAGTTAGCATTCGAATAATCATGCGGTTTCATATCTCTAGTAGTGTATCTCAATCCATGAGAGATTGTGCCTTGAAGATATATCAGAAGATTCTTGGCACCAATCTGGTGAGGCTCAACCAAATATGAGCTCACCATGTTGACTGCAAAACATATGTTCCGACAGAAGTTCACCAAGAACATCAACGTGAATGAGTTTATGAAAGTCAGAAGCATTTCCTAAATCTATTCCGACATCACTACCATATAACTTCTGAAAGTTAAGATTCTCGAGGTAGTCACAGGCTTGTAGTTTATCATTGCACATCCGGAATCCAACTCCCTTTTACTTTTGCAAATGAGAGGGTCTACACCTGTCAGAAATATGTCGTCCTCATAAGGTGTCGATATGAGAGTTCTATCATCCACAACCTTTTGGTAGTGGTTTGGATCGGTTTCACTCCTATTGAATCTCAGCTTCATCAGACAGCTATTAATCCTCTCATACTACACCTAGGCTATTTTTCTTCAAGCCATAGAGGGCTTTCTTCCACCTGTCTACACGAGATTCCCGATCATGAATCTCAAAATCCGTGAGTTGTTCTAAGCCTGTGGACCTGCTGCATGAGGGGAATGGTCCCCTTATAAGATTTCCTTTAGTACATCTTAGACATGTACCTTCATGCTCTACTTGCATTCAAACATCCATATCACCATTTGAATCACATCAGATAGGGACCCATAGGTAGACCTCCGGTGTTATAGATGTGATATGTCAATTGACATGATCCCCAATGGACCATCCTGCAACTTGATACAAATTGCCAACCCTAAACCAATGAGGAAAAGAATCTTTGAAAATTATATTTTTTAACACCTACCTTTCCATCGATGAATGCCACCTTGAAACCTCTGACTTCCTCTTCCGAGATGGACACAAGGTTCTTCTTACGATCAGGTACATAAAAGATATTCTGTAAATGAATCGATTTGCCCTTATTCAATTGAGAGTTAACATTCCCTACACCCTTTCCAAGATAGCTGGCACCGGCTCCAAGTATAATCCCATGATTGTTTCCATCTCTACCAAATTAGAGAGTGCACTCATCTCTCTGATGAAGTGCCTTGAAGCACTACAATCTATAAGCTAGATTCCCAAAGAATCTGAAGGAGAGGGCCAATACAAGATAACTCTTCTTTATCTTATCAAAAACAACATTTGATTCTTCATACCCGGGGTTCCTTGATTTCTATGAAGAGTCGGCCATTTCCTTGATGACCTAGATTACATGTCATTCCTTTGATCATTGAATATGTCCCTGGAATGATTATTATCATCATCAAGTGACGTTTCCCTGCCATTCAGACACTCCTTCGCATAATGGCTAAACTATTTATCTGCCTTTCCTTCCATCCTAAGATCTAGTCTTCCAATGAAGTGATCTTTAGGTAGGCCATACTCTATTATGCCATTCTGATAATATTCTCTGCTTCAACTTCACACTTGGTGAATTTGAAGAGGGATGAGGAATCCACTGATCCTTTCATCCTTTCCCAACTTTCTTCGGTGATTTCTCTTTTACTCTTGCTTGGGCATTGTCTTCACCTCAGCTCTGATACCATGTTAATTTTAAGTATGTTCTATGCTTAGAGAAAATTATTTCAATTTTCACAATCAGCTCCATGCCTTTTCTAGAGTAGCAATCACATCAACATTAAAGTAAACTGCAAATAGAACCTAAACATAAATTGCAGAAAACAATCCAAGACAAGAGGGCACAAGATGTGGTGCTAGCGAAGGACAAACCCCAATGTGGGGAAACCCTTGATCAATCCTTCTTAATAGTTCAGCACAGAGAAAGAGAGATAGTACATTTACAACATAAGCCAACACTTTGACTTATCTAGATAAGAGCATAGATCATCTCCAAGATGATGATACATGAGACCAATTGAAAACATGTTGCTTCAATAATTCTCTAAGGTGACTCCACCTATCATTGTGTTACATTTCGTCATCATGTTGCACCTCACCACACTGCACCATGTTGCACCCATCATCACTATGTTGCATCTCATCATGCTTCATTAGTCATGACTATACCCATTACTGTACTACATTATGTGCCATTGTTGCACCATGTTGCCATCCTGACCTATGTGTTCACTGCACCTTGCTTGCTTGTTGTCCCTAGCAAGCTTGTTGTCCTTAGCATGCTTGCTGTTGCATGCTAGTTTTCCCTTGCATGCTAGCTGTAACATTGCATGCTTGGTGTATTTTTTGCTAAGACGATACAGATATCCCAATGTTAGTTAGTTGTCCCTTGCATGTTGCTCTCCTTTGGAGATAGATGCTTCTACTGTTTTGGCATTTCTTAGTAGTTTTGGCAATTCCAATGGTTCGCGACAGTTTCGGTTGTTCCCCACACTCCCAGTAGTCCCAACAGTTCCAGCAGTCCCAACAGTGCCAACATTTCTGGCTTTTCCAGCTTTTCTGGCATTTCTAGCTTTTCTGGCTTTTCTGGTAGTTTTGGCTTTACTGGCTTTTCCAGCAATTCAGTCTTTTCCAGCAGTTCTGGCTTTTGCAGCAGTTTCAACTTTTGCGACTTTCCTAGCATTTCTGGCCTTTCTATCAGTTTTGGCTTTTCTATTTTTTCAAGCTTTTCCAGCTTTTCCGGCAATTCTGGCTTTTCTGACTTTTCGAGATTTTCTAGCTTTTCCAACTGTTCTAGACTTTCTAGATTTTCCAGTAGTTCCGACTTTTCTAGATTTTCCAGTAGTTCCGACTTTTTTGGCTTTTCCATCTTTTCCAGCTTTTCCAGTAGTTCCGACATTTCCAGCTTTTCCGGCAGTTCTGGCTTTTCTGGTAGTTCTGGCTTTTTCAGCAATTCTGAATCTTCCAGAAGTTCCAACTTTTCTGGATTTTCCTCCTTTTCGAACAATTCTAGCAGTTCTGGCTTTTCTGGCAGTTTCAGTAGTTCTGGATTTTCGGGTAGTTCCGGCTTTTCTGGCAGTTCCAACTTTCTATCCTCTAGATCAGGGCAATATTAATCCGTAGGATCTCTCCTCCTACTAAAACCCAAAGACAAGTTGAGAGAGGAAGAGATCCCAAGTGTGTTGAAATTACTTGAAGGCCACCTCTATTTATACTAAAACGTTGAGCACATGTGGGTTTTATTTGGTTGCTAGCCTACCTTGATGAATTGTTTTATAATCCAAGTAAATTCATAACTCCATGAATACTTATCAGAATCGGATGATTTGCAGATCAATCTTACACCTCTCAATGATAGGGATCCAAGAAAAATATCATATGCCATAAATAAGATGACCCACATGGAATTTGGCCTTAGTTGCCAATTTTAACATATAATCTTTGTCACAATGAGACATTGGACCGCAACTAGCAATAATTAAACATTTTTTATCATGGTTAGCTTTGATAGTGGGAAAATATGTGTTACAATGTGACATTGGACCATGGGTCACCTTGATTGACCATGATTGACCATGGTTGAACATGATTTTAAACCCAAGGGGTTTATATTAAATCCTAAGATTACTATTATAAACACTATGAATAATATTATACCCTAGGAATATGAACCCTTAGATTAATGAACCAAAGGGAGTAATATTAAACCAAAGGGATTATTATTATAAACCCAAGGTATAAAAACCTTATGATAAATATTATAAACCCTAAAATAAACATTGTTGACCATGGCTAATTTTCATATTGATAGAATCTTTTTCAGAATGCAACATTGGAATATAGTTGACAATGGTTGGCTATGGTTGATTTTCGTATTGGCACAACCTTTGTCACAATGTGACATTGGACCATGCTTCGCCATGATTGAATTTCATATTGACACAATAGTCACAATGCTACGTTGGACCAAGGTTGACCATGGTTAATTTTCATATTGAGACAATCTATCAAAATGCAATGTTGGACCGTGGTTGACAATGGATGGCCATGGTTGTCACAATGTGATGATGAACAAGAGAAAATAATTACCACGATCTAACCATTGTTAATAACCATGCTTGACAATGGTTTTCCATGATTATCCATGGTTAACATTGGTTGATTTTCATACCTAGACAATCTCTGTCACAAAGCAACATTGGACCATGGTTCACCATGGTTGATTTTCATATTGAGAAAATTGTTGTCACAATGTGATGTTGGGCCATTGTTGATAATGGTTAACCATGATTGGCGATAATTGACCATGGTTCACCATGTTTGACCAATGTTAACCATCATTGTTCCATGCTTTGTTATGGTTGACTATAGTTGACCATGCTTGAACATGCTTGACAACGGTTGATTTTTTCTTTTTGTAAGCTTGGCATGAATACATCTTCATATGTCCAATATATCACCCCGATTATTGTGGCAAAATATTGCACTTGCAACATAAGTGCAGTAGGAGGCAAGGAGAGCTCCCTAGAGACAGCCTATTGGTTGATTGTAGACCAGTCCCTAGGACATCTTAAATAGAGGAGTTCTTGTAAGGTTATATGTGAGTGGTTTGTGGCACTCCAATTATTATGTAAAAGGTAATAGGAGGGGCTTGGTTCAATTATCTTTTAAAGTGGTAGATTCAAACCAACTCATGGGTCCAAATGTTTGGGGTATATGGGGCAATCTCAAAGACAAATGGTTTCTTCTTCTCGTGGTTGACACATAGAAATGAGAAATCCTAAAAATGAAGTTGTAAGAATGATGGATAGGAGGAAAGGAAGGAGGAAAATAGATGCAATGGGATATTACAAACATAATCCTAAACAACATTATTTTAGTAGAAGTGGAATCCGATGGATAGGGCTATAAACAACACAGGATCCTAAATCATGGTTTTCCAATAGAAATATGAAAGAGGGAGGAGATGGAGTGATAGAAACAACGAAGAACTTATTGAGGTTTCAAGCCTATGAAGTGGGTACCTCTATCCCCAAGTAGTGTGAGAAAGGATGTGGTTATACATGTACTACAGGCTATTATAAAACCATGTAAATTTGTAATATACACAGGCACTATTCTCTATTTAGTAAACAGAGTAAATCCATGAACCAAGGAGAAATCAACAATCTCATTACACTATTTTAGTGAAGGAAAAATAACTTATGAAATGAGGTTATAGAAGGGAAAACTTACTGCACATTAGTCATGTTAAGAATCAATATGAAAATAACATTTAACTCAAAGGGTCCAATAACTATTCCATATGCTTACCAATGATATTAGTGAAGCCCCCATGAATAAGAAAATTAGAACCAAAATGGCATCATAGAGTTCAACACTTGCATGTGAGAAATTATGGGACGTTTGTTATAGATTACGTCCCCCTATTTATATGAAGAGGGGGGAGAGCAGTAGTTACAATCAAAATATCTCAAAGAATAGGGCTCCAGCAACCATACTAGACCAGTTGTGTCATCGTATGTGAGGCTCTACTACAACCTACCTAAAGATTACAATAGGGATCAAATCCCTTTCTTGGCAAAATATAGAAATAAATGCATATAGAAAGAAAATCAAGAGAGGAAAGAGGAGGTGTCCCCTTGCTGCTTCAATGGAGGCCTTGAATTAAGCCATGTCCCTACTCTCATCAGGCTTCTTTTAGCTATTTGAGGTGCTTTACTTCCTCCTTGCCTGACTTCTATCAATTCCTTTTAAACTCTTTTAGCGTGGGCTTATGGAGGTGTATTGCAGGATGAGTCCTTCCATGAATTCACACATACCTTCATTAACCATCGCAGTTGTTGACCCATCCATCTTTAAAGCTCTGCACAGTCCTTTCAATGCTTTGGTTGCCTTATTATGTAGAGAAAAATTTTGTGGTTATAGGCCTTTCATGTTTAAAACAAATGAACAGGCAAGCACTTTTGATTTGCTCCTAGGCCCCCTTTATTTATAGCTCCTTTTATGAATTTCCTTATATGACCGAGGGCTGGAACCAAAGACCCATGTGCTTGGCACTATAGCTCTCAATAGCTCAATGGGGGGGACTTTTTCTTTATATCATAGAAGGCCATCATTGGAAGATTTCCCAGACCCAAAATATTTATAGATTGCAGCTCATAATATATTGCATCTGGGGCCTTTCCATGTCGCAGTAACAATCGCTGATAAGCCTGGAATCAGGAACCGCCAATCGCTGATTGCCGATAAACATTCTGACATCATCATTGCAACATCACTGCTGATGTCATACTGCCATGTCATTCTATGAGTGGTGACATGTGGCACTCGGAAAGTGCTCGAAAGGACCCCTAAAAACACTAAAAATGAGTGACAGGTGTCCACCTACCATGTCATCATTTGTACGTGCCAAGTCAATGTCGACGATGACTACCATGTCAGTTTGGTGGACCAATTAGAGGTCACCACGTGGCCCCATGGAGGAGAGAGAAGAAAGTTGGTCGAGCCTTGGTTTTGTAGGGGACTCATTTGTATTTGGTTTTCTCAACCCCCCGATGATGCACAACTTTATCGCACTATCGACGATTTTGCATGTCTTTTTAAGTTGAAACCCCGTCGATCACCGATCGTTGATTCCACATGGAGGAGAGAGAAGGAAGGCGGTCCGCCTTGGTTTTGCAGGAATTTCCTTCGTTAAATTTTTTTAGCCCTACCCCAATGACATAGTGTTATATCGCAGAACAACCTGTGCAAAAATATTGTAAACCATGGATAATCCTTAAGCATGTGCCCTGGGACGCTACTAATCGCCGATAGAAGTTGTGCCTAGACCTGCCAACTACCGATATGCGATATCAGCAATCAGCAGATCACTGATTTTCATTTCGCCACTGATCCTTACCCACCAGCAAGCAGAATTTATGATTTCGATAAGCCTCTCAGTTCCCGATTGCAATTTACCTAGACACTTAGTAATTTTCTTGGTTTGGTGTGCTTTTCCAAGGTAGAATTCAAAATGCCTTAACTTTTTATCCAGGATTCCATTTTTGGTCTTCCATATACCCTTGGAAATCTCTTTCCAAGCACTACATAATGGATAGAGACCAATTAAGATCTAATAGCATTTGTGGCTTAAAACATAGCATCAAACTTCACTTCTTTTATGTATTTGAGGTAATTGAAGATTGATAAAGGAGTGAGTGACAACATTGGCTCCTACTGGGGACAGTGCCATGCTAGAAAGGTGTTGAGAGCCTGTAGACTAGCATGCTTCACTATTGGGCATGGAGTCAGTAATAAATGAATCATTTTAATCAATAAAATCTCCATGGGACTTTCCTCCTCAATCTAAAATGGAGAAATACAAAATCTAACAACTGGAAAGTAAATGCTAGGTGGTGAGATTATTTACATACTCTCCTATTTATGCACATGGCTCAATTCACCTAAGTGATTTCAACCCTCTAATGGATTCAGGCCAGCATTAGATTATTGGGCCTTATGCCTTCACATTGCTAAAAAATAAATATTAAAATAGGCATGCACCATAAAAAATCTTCAAACAGGGAACCTCATAAATGCTTTTGAAATAACCTTTGTTGATGACTTAAGAATGGGCTCACGTACATAGCCGCAGGGTCATGGAGTAGATAATGAACGATTGCAACAACCTCTTATTCACATAGGGTCTGCTGGATGATGCCTTTTGGTCATGGCAGCCACAAACATTATCGAGCTCTTCAACATTGGCCTTTTCAAGAAAAGCATGGTGCTGGGAGATTTTTCTCCCCTTGCTCGCAAGAAGATCCTTCTAAAATTTCACGACCATCTCGTCCTCTTTTGAATAATTTGAATAAGAAATTAGAGGAGGGTATTGGTCTTTCTCTCCATGTGAAGGGTGTGCATTGTGAATTGGATCCTCTTTTTTGACCTCTTGGTCAACCTCCTCATCCTACACAGCTTCCCCTAACTAGAAGCATTGTGGATGAACATCACTTGACTCTCCAGCCATGTCATATTCATCACAATAAGGAGAAACATCCAGTTCGATCGAATCAGATAGCTGAGCGTTTGTTGGCACCATATTGATAATTATTTCTTCACTTTCTAGCTTAGTGGGTGATGCTTCTTGATGCAAGTAGATGTTTTCTTGGAGTGGATCTTCACAAATATCTTCAGCAAGGTCTTCAACCTTGTAAATATAATCATCATTAAAATGTGTGCATCAAACTTCAAAAAGAAAATTTGGTGGATATAGACTCTATGGTAGTGGTTGAATGCTATAAGAAAACTTTTTAGGGAAGGTGTGCTGCCATGAGGCATTGTTCCATACCAAACTCTAGCACCACCCTCTAAATAATACATGAATAACTTCATTTGTACATCTTCAAGGAAGATTCCTTGTTGTATCATGCATTCATGAAACTCTTCAAGGTGTTGATCAAGCCTTCTCTTTGTATGCCCACTCAAGCTAGGAAAATAACTATCCCACTCATGAAATAAAGGGACATGATCGGGAGAAACATTAATAGAATAAATATCGAGTGGGGAAAATTTGTTGATGAGGAATACACGAAGGCTCATCTTGAAAACCTTCCTTTATAAGTGATTTCGGTTTCAAAAGAAGGGATAATTTTGGGTTGTTGTAGCATCTAAGTGGGTATGACGCTGCTTGAAAGCCACGATGATCAAATAGAGATATGGACAGTGGAGTCTCTAGGATGTTTACAATAAAATTGACAGTGGAGTCACCAAGATGAGAGATATTCAACCCAATCTTACCTTTCTCTCTTAATAGAGGAAATGCGAAACCGTGTTATACTCAGGGAAAAATATTCTAATCAGTTCCTTAGCAACAACACTAGAAAGACGTTGTGGCTAAATCTCGCACCTGTAGCACAAGTGCAACAAGTGGTAAGGAAAGCTCCCTAGAGACAACCTATGGGTTGACTGTAGACCATTGCCTAGGATAGCTTAAATAAAGGAGTTCTTGGAAGGTTATATGTGAGGGGTTTGCGACCCTCCAATTGTCACATAAAAGATAATAGGAGGGGCTTGCTTCTCTTAGCTCTCAAAGAGGTAGATTCAAATGAACTCATGGATCCAAATGTTAGGGGTATATGGGTAAATATCAAAGAGATATGGTTTCTTCTTCTGGCGGCTGACACATAAATAATTTATCTTAAATATGCAGTCGTAGGAACAATGGAGAGGAGGAGAGGATAGAGGGAAATAGATACGTAGGACTGTAACAAACAAAATCCTAAATAACAGTGTTCCAGCAAAAGTGGAATCTGATGGATAGGGATATAAACAACACAAAACCATAAACCATGCTTTTCCAATAGAAATATGAAAGATGGAGTAGATGGATTGATACAAACATCAGAGAACTTATTGAGGTTTCAAGCCGATGATGTGGATACCTCTATCAACAAATAGTGCGATAAATCTTGTTCTCATATAGGTACTGTAGGCTATTATAAAGCCAAGTAAATTTGTAAAACACACAGACACTATTCTTTATTTAGCATCCAGGGAAAATCCATGAACCAAGGAGAAACCAATAATCTAAGTACACTATTTTAGAGAAGGAAACACAACTTATGAAATGAGGTTACAGAAGGGAAAACTTATTGCACATTAATCATGTTAGGAATCAACAGGAAAAGACCATTTAACTCAAAGGGTCAAATAGCTAGTCCATACACCAAGAAATCATATCAATGAAACCCCCATGAACAAGAAAATTAGACCCAAAATGGCATCACAGAGTTTAGCCCTTACGGGTGAGAAATTTTGGAACCTTTGTTATATTTTTCTTCCCCCTATTTATAAGAAGAGGGGGGAGAGCAAGAGTTACAATCAAAATATCTCAGAGTACAGGGCTCCAATTGCCATACTAGACTAGTTGTGTTAGCCTCTATCAGGTTCTGCTACCACCTACATAAAGATTACAATAGTGATAAAGTCCATTTCCTGGAAAAATACACAAATAAATGCACAAAGAAAGAAAATTAAGAGAGGAAATAGGAGTTGACCCCTTGCTGCTTCAATGGAGGCATTGAATTGAGTCACGTCCCTATTGTCATCAGGCTTCTTTCGGCTATTTGAGGCGATTCACTGCTGTGTTGGCCGACTTTTGTCAATTCCTTTTAAATTCTTTCTGCGATGGCTTATGGAGGCATCTTGCACACTAAGTCCTTCCATGAATGTGTCCATACCATGATTAACCACCCAAGCTTCTGACCCATTCCTCTTTTAAATCTCTGCGTAGTCCTTTCACTTCTCTGGTTGCCTTATGTTGTAGCAAAGAATTGTGTGGTCACAGGCCCTTAATGTTTAAAAAAAATGATCAAGCGACCACTTTTGAGTTTCTCCTATGCCCCCTTTATTTATATCCCCTTTTATGAATTTCCTTATACGATAGGGGGGCTGGAACCAAATGCCCATATGTTTGGTGCTAAAGCTCTCAACAACTGCGTGGGAGGGCTTTTTTCTTCATATCACAGAATTCATTCATAAGCAGATTTCTCGGACCGAAATCTTTTATATCGCAGCTCATAATATATCACATCTGGGGCCTTTCCATAACACAATAGAAATTGTCGATAAGCTCGAAATCAAGAACTACCGATTGCTAATCATTGCTAAACATGCTGACATCATCACTACGACACATCACCATGTGAATGGTGACACATGGCACCAAAAAACAACCCAATAAGACCCCTAAAAATGAAAAAAATGAGTGACACGTGTCCACCCGTCACATCATCATCCATACGTGCCACATCACTACTGACATCAAATTCCATGTCAGCTCAGTGGACTAATTAGAGAGTGCCACATGGGCCCCTAGAGGAGAGAGAAAAATGTGGGTTAGGCCTTGGTTTTGCAAGGGATTCCTTTTTATTTGGTCCCCCCCGGTGATTCACCACTTTATCGCACTATCAGTGGTTTTGCAGGTCTTTTTAACTTGAAACCCCACCGATCACCGATCGTCAATGCCATGTGGAGGAGAGAGAAGGAGGGTGCTCTACCTTGGTTTTGCAGGCATTTCCTTCATTAAATTGTTTTAGCCCTACCATGGCGATATAGTGTTATATCACAGATCAACCCCTTCAAAAATATTGTGAACCTTGAATAATCCTTAAGCAAGTGCCCTGGGACCCTACTGATAGCCTATCACCATTAAAACTCGTGCCCAAACACACGAATTGTCAATATGTGATATTGATGATCGACAAATCACTTCTTTCCATTCTGCCACTACTCGTTACCCACGGGCAAGCCCTATTTGCGACTGCGATAGACCTCCTATGTCTTGATTGTGATTTACCTCAAAACTTACTCATTTTCTTGGTTTGCTGGGCTTTTTAAGGGTAGACATGAGAATGACTTAAGTTCTACTCCACGAGTCCATTTTTGGACTTCTAAATACAGTTGGAAATCTCTTTCCGAGCACTACAAAATGGAGAGGGACCAATTAAGCTCTAATAGAATCTGCAGCTAAACAATTGGCATCAAAATTCACTTGTTTTGTGTATTTGAGGCAATTGAATTCTAATAAAGCAGTGAGTGACAACACCAATTATGGTGGGGGTTTGAATGAGTGACCTCACATCAAGGAGTGTCTTAACAGATCATATGATCACCATCTATCGAAGACCCCGTGGACGATCGTGATCGATTTTCATATTGAGAAAATCCTATGATAAACCGTAAGATAAATATTATAAACCAAGGTATGTAAACCCTATAATAAATACTATAAACAATAAAATAAACATGGTTGGCCATGGTTGATTTTCATATTGTATAATCTTTGTCACAATGTGACATTGGACCATACTTGACCAAGGTTGATTTACATATCGAGACAATCTTCGTCACAATGTGGCATTTGACCATTGTTGACCATGATTATCAAGATAAGGGGTTTATATTAAACCCTAGGAGTAATATTATAAATCCTATGAATAATATTATACCCTTGGAATATGAACCCTTAGATTAATAATCCCAAGGGATTGATATTATAAACCCAAGGGATTAATATTAAAAACCCAATGGGTTATAAACCCAAAGGATTAATATGATAAACCCAAGGTACACCCTATGATAAATACTATAAGCCCTAAAATAAATGTGGTTGACCATGGTTTACCACAACTGATTTTGAGACAATCATTATCACAATGTGAGCATCTAAGATCAAACAGAACAAAGTTGAAGGGTGTGTGTCTGGGGTGTGGGTTAGGTCATTAATGGATGACAAGAAGTCGTACTATGAAGCAGTCCGGCAAGCATCTTTATATACGTTTTATGAGAACGGGTTAGTTCGCTGTTTCAGGATTGATGGAGATCGTGGCGGGTATAGTTTAGCGGTAAAAGTGTGATTCGTTACATTATCAACTCGAATAATGTAAGGATCTTTTACATGGATCTTTGATCCATCTAAAGCTCTATTTCCAGATAGGTTCAAAACCTCCCCTATGATTTTGGTCTCAAAAGAGGCTTCGCTACCCTTTTGGTTGAGGGTCTCTCATGATGCTCATCCCCACAGATACTGGATGAAATCACGATAATATGAATCCCAGGGAAATATAACATTAAGCCACGAGTGAGTGATCTAGCCACTGACCCACCAACGCACCTATTAAAATGCTAAACCTTCCGGAATTGACACTCATAATCTGTGCACTTAGTAATCCATGGAGCTTTATGAACGTTGTGAAATCGAAATGAAATTAGGAATGGACATGGCATGGAAGCTGAATTGGATACGTATGTGTGCATGATCTATTATTGAAACCAACACTGCAATTGAAATTGAATTCGATACTTGGCCAATGATAAATCAAAATAAAAAAATGGATAATATTTCTCTTAATGGTTGACCAAGAAGTGGATAAATAAATCATATTTAAATTTTGAGAAGATATTTTTAGGTTTGAAAGTGAGAACTTTTCAAATACTTTTGATATCATCATTTGTAACATGTATTAGACGAAGAATATTCTTGAAATCAAACCTTGTCCACTCATTTGTTTAAAAATCATAATTCCTCAAGCCCAATTCCAATATAGACCACAACTTTTTCATTTTTATATTTCACTCTTTTATATTATGATTTTCATTAAATTATCTTATACCTTATCTTTATAATCATTTATTTTATTTTATGCATTTTATTCTTCTCATTTTACTATTTATTTTGATTATATGTTAATACATATTTTAAACCTTAAATTTATTAACACAAATATTCTTCTAAATTCTAAGATATTAAAATTAATTAATTATATTAATGTACATCATGAAATTACTAAGGTAAATTATAAATATAGAATGATATAACAAGGTACTAAATAAATCACATTTGCAATGATATTATTTCTGAAGAGATAGATATATACCTCAAACAGATCGAACTAAAAGATAATATAATTAACTAAAAAAAATGACAGTGAAAAATAAATTATCAATATTTTATAATTATTTTAAAACGTTTGCAATATCTTAAATTTTCACTTTTAATAATTTATTTTTCATTCCATATATTATATTAACTTTTTAGAAATGTAACATTAATATAATTTTATTTCTCAATATTTATTTCAAGATTTAAAATCTATAATCCCGCTTCTATTGGTCGTGTGAATGTTAATAGTATATAAAAAATTATGAAGGTGACATGTGACCAATTTATAATCATATTTTTAATATTTAATAATAATTTTAAATTTATAAAAATATATCCAAATTATTGTAATTTTTTAGTTAAAATTTAATATAAATCTCATAAAATCACATTATAATAAAAGTAATTAAATATTAAAAAAATATATATATTCAATAATGTTCAACTTATTATAATGCTTTTTTCCAGCATTAATAGTTGTACTCTGAAGACAATAGTTTTAGGCTAAATAAAAATTCATATAAATGCTCAAGTATTTACCAGAATTCACTTTTCAAAAATACAATTAACATTTTTATCAACATACTAACTATATATATAATTGTTGGATAACTTATCGCATATAACCCATAATTTTTTAACAATAATGGTTATAAGCATCAAATAAAAGAAAGACAATTCTAGCTTGCTTCAACTTTGTTCAAAACTCACCATTAAATTACTCAAATGTTGTTAACTAAGTTTATTAGAAAAAGGTTACTATCACTTTACTGGAAATATAGCTGAGAGAATATAAACTAAGTTTATTAGAAAAAGGTTACTATCACTTTACTGGAAATATAGCTGAGAGAATATAAACTAAGTTTATTAGAAAAAGGTTACTATCACTTTACTGGAAATATAGCTGAGAGAATATAAACGCATTCTGGTTGTCTTGAACTTTGTTGAAACCCACCGTTTATTGAAATTATTAGTGTGTTGTTAACCGAAATCTATTAGAAAATTTAATAATCACTATACGCATGACGAAAGGATATATGTATATATATTTATGCTGATGGCCAGTTAGTTGCGATCGAAATTGATCCAGTGAGTTACGTTTAATTCGTTCTCATGGAAATTGCTTGACACGCTTAAATAGCGTTATAAATATTTAATGCAATGACAAAGTGTTACAAAAGTTTTATACCGCTGATGTTCTTTACAAAAGTTAAGGAACATCTATTCTAAGAGGCTGTTACTCAAAATGACACTTCTGGAAAGAGATTAAGATTGAGAACTTCCCTGGAACCATCCAGGGAATGCCATCTGGATAGAGACTTGATGGCTCACACGTTTCTGCTTATGGAAGAGATATTTCATGCAGTATATCGTCACTGTGAAGAATGGCATGCAAATGTTTCAATGTTTCATGCAGTATATCCCTGAGCCGTAAAACTGTGGCACAATATGATAATCTTGTTCAAATCGCTACTCGTCCAGTTTGCTTTCCAACTCCAAAAAAACCATAAAATTTATTTTAATCGAACTTTCAATTTATTTTAATCTAATTCTTACTTGTTCTTGACTATGTATTAATTAAAAATTTGGTTTTTTAACTATTATGGCTTATTTAATTTTTTCCCATATTTAGAGCGATGACTCTTCAAATGAGTCTAATTATCTATAAATAATCATAAAAGTAAAACTATATTTCATATTTTAAAACTTTAGTTTCTCATATTATTTTAGTGTTAACAATTTTGATACTATATGATCATTTTTTAATTCAAAACTCTTAACAATGCATCTTCAACATTTTAATTATTTTTCATTTTTTTAAGTATATTTATTTTGAAAAATCGAATCATTTTAATTATTTTTCATTTTTTTAAGTATATTTATTTTGAAAAATCGAATTATCAAATTTATTTGATACATGTTTTTATTTTTTATTTTTGATATTTTTTTACCATTTTTGAAAATCACATTCAAAAACTATTTAAATTTTTTAGAATATTTTTTATATTAATTAGTTATAATTTACAAAAACATAAAGTTTCTTTCTATATGTATATTCTTCATTTTATTTTACAATATATATTGATAAATATTAAAATTATCATTGTTTTACTAGTAAGTTACTAGTGTTACACGCATGTATCTTTTTTAAAATTAAAATAATTTATAAGGGGTTAGACGTTTTTTATCATTATAAGAAGATTTTATGGAAAATAACTGTGTTTGTAAATTTAGTTTGTCCATGTAGACACTTCACATATTGGACAAACTAAATTCTCAAACACAATTCGTCTCAAAAAAAAATAACCTCATAAAATATTTCTACGTTTCTCAATTGTATATATTAATCATGGATTTGAAATACATACTTGTAAACTTACATTAAGCTATAAACTTATTCTTCCATGATTACTTCTATTCTTTGAGAATTTATTGTTGTGCCTCCATCATATTCACTTTAACACAACCAATTTTCACCTCTTTTAATTGCTTCTAGCTTGGTTGCATTCTATTATGTTTTAAACTGTGCAAATTATGCTCTAGATTTGTAGTTTTTCTTAACCTTAAATTAAAAAAAAAAAGTAGATAAGTGCTAAAAATTAGATATAAAGCAAAGTAAAGTAAAATATGCTAACTAAACTCTTTTATTAATGATATTCATAATAAAAAATAATATTCTCTTTCCTCTTAAGATGGAGAATCATTTTATTAACCAAAATTCAAGATACTTCCTACTTCTTTAAATAGATACTGAAATAGAAAAAACTTGACTGTTTCCATCATTAATAAATACCACCCATTTAATGAAGCTTATTTAATAAAAAGGACCTGCTTACATTAAATAATTATCCAATACTATCATATATATATACGCATGATGAAAGGATACATATATTTAAACTGATGGACCGTTCCGATCGAAATTGGTCCAGCGAGTTACCTTTAATGGAGAGCTATAAATATTTGATTCATTCTCATGGAAATTGCTTGAAACACTTAAATAGCGTTATAAGTATTCAATGCAATGACAAAGCGTGAATAAAGACAAAATCGATGAAAACGATTTCTTGAGAGTCGAAGCTTTTATACCGCTGATCTTTAGAAACGTTAGAGCTTGAGATCAGTTAAGGAACATCTATTCTAATAAACTGTTACTCATAGATCAAGATTGAGACCATCCTCCAACGTAAAGAAATGCCAACTAAATCCACAAAATGCGATTTCTGGATTATGTACCCAGTCTGGATATAAACGTGATGACTCACATGTTTCTGGATCTGGAAGGGGCATTTCATGCAGTATATTGTCAGTGTGAAGAATGGCCCGCAAATGTTTCAATGCAAGAAGATAATCAGTTTCCAGATGTTTCAATGCAAGAAGATAATCAGTTTCTGGATCTGGAAGGGGCATTTCATGCAGTATATTGTCAGTGTGAAGAATGGCCTGCAAATGTTTCAATGCAAGAAGATAATCAGTTTTATGTTTCTTGATCGCGTTAAAACTATCGCACAATATGATAATCTTGTTCAAATTGCCACTCGTCCAGTTTGATAACAACACGTTGTCAACGAGAGCAGTTTGGCAGTGAGGAATGAAAAATAAGGTGGGCCTCTCCACTGTCCGTTTCCCATATTCATTAACAGCAGTGCAGTTGAAGGCATTGCTAGCTTTTTGCTGCACAGGAGACACCCAGGGATCGTACACCACGATATCACTCACCCATTGGAATCTGTCTCTTAATAAAATAGCAAATGCTAATTGCGCGTGACATATTTCCATTTCTGTTGGAATGTTAATTCCAACTGCAGCAGGTGTGCAGACGTGGACCGTGACAGCAATGGCAGGGCAGTGATCAGCCAAATCCGCCATCGACTCAGCAAGCACGAACGACGGCAGCCAGAAAACGTTAAGCTACCCTCCTGGAACTTCTCGGACCAGCTTTCCGATGAAGGAATAATCCGGCAAGGAGCTCCGAGAAAATTTGGAGCCGACACGTGGTTCAGCCCTGACGTAACGCAACGTCATTTTCTCGGGCGTTAAAGTTGGGCAGCAAACTGGGTTCCGATATCAACCATCGCCGTCCGATCAGCCTGACTGTCCTCCGCCGTTCATCAATGAAGCTGCTCCCCGCCTGCATCAAATCAATTTTTTTGCGTAAAGTAAAAGTCAAGTTTTGGTTGACCGCCGAGAATGGAGGAGTTAATGTTTTTAATGCTTTACGTAATTTTTGGTGGCCCTCTTAAATGGTTATGGGCACATACGTTATATATATTCTTTTATATGTTTTTTTATATATGCTAGGTAAGCGAGTGTGTAGTTTTGTGCATTGAGCATACGCACTATGCATTTTGTATGTTTTAATATATAACAATGTATTGTGGCAGCGTTAGGGTAGTTGGTGTGTGAGTTTTTTTTGTGATGCTCATTGAGGCTGCGTACTGTATGCACAAGAGAGAGCAAGGGAAAAGAATGTAATGGAGTAGTGGCCGCGCAGAGCTCCAGCAAGTTTTGTGTGGTATTGTATTGAATGCACAGCAGTGCATAAATGAAAAATGAGGGGAGCGCACATGAAGCTGGTGAAAACATTGCACAGTAGTGCATAGATTTTATTAATGAAATTGGATTTGCATTGAGATGCAAAAAGAAAAAGAACGCATAAGTTTTTTTATGTAATGTGAAAATCCAGGAATGTAAAAAAAAGGATTTCACTCAGATGTAAATGTAAAAATATTTTACAGCAGTATGTGTAAAATAGTTTTACACCAGCAAATGTAAAAATGGGTTTTACTGCAGTAAACCCAGCACAATAATTTCTCAGGTCAAAACAGAGTTTTGATGGGTGAATGTAAGTTTTGGTAAATCCCTCTCAGCAAAGAGGATGAATGTTGTTTGAGGCTTTATATTTTAATCAATAGAAATGTTTTTTATGGCTGTGTAATACTCTGTTATGAGTCATTTTGTTTTAAGAGGTTCCCTGTGCAAAAGGTCCTGTGAACAGTGGCAACAAAGCATTGGCTCTGTGGTGTCTGTGTGTTTGAATGTTTGGTTTTTGGTATTTTCCCCATTGAAAAATACCCAACAGTGGTATCAGAGCTAGTCCAGGCTCCTTGATGGTGACAGAGCTGGTTCAGGCTCTTTAAAAGTGTCAAGGAAGCTGAAGGAAAGACTTTTGTTGCAGCAGCAGTAAAGCTTCTCCAGCAGTGTGAAGTTTCAGCCAAAGGATTCAGGTATTTCTCAAGTTTTTGTGTTACTGTTGAAGAAACAGTCAGTGATTTAAAGAAAACACAGTCAAGTATTTAAAGCCTAGATAAGAATGGCAAGGTCAAAGAAGAAAGCCTCCAAGCCTGTTAAAAATGTGTCTCCCCCCTCTACTAAACTAGAAGGCAATCTATTTGAAAGCATTGTATTTGAGGTTCC
This sequence comes from Pinus tabuliformis, assembly GCA_031772625.1. NCBI lineage: Eukaryota > Viridiplantae > Streptophyta > Pinopsida > Pinales > Pinaceae > Pinus > Pinus tabuliformis. The sequence goes on along the minus strand of CM062818.1, from coordinate 104,833,013 downwards.
AAAGTTTGATGGAAACTTTGATGTATGGGAAATAAGGATGAGGGCTTTCCTAATGTTTGAAGGGATTGAAGTCTGGGAGTCAGTGATTGATGACAGCCAGAAGGATAAAGAATCCATGGAGTATGATGCACAAGCAACAAAGACTATCTTGGATGGACTCCCTGATTCTGTGAAGAGGAATCTAGGAAAATACACATCAGCAAAGGATATATGGGACAGACTGCATGACCTTCATGCAAAGGGAGCACTGACCATGACAATGAGTCAAGAAGAACCCATCATAGAAGCTGAGAATGAAAAGCTTGAACTTATCAAGCTTCAAGTAAGAGAAAGGGATGAAGAGCTTGCTAAGCTTAAGAATGAGCTTGATCAATGCAAGAGGAAACATCATGAAGAAGTCATATCCATGACAAATCAGCTGAATGAAGCAAAGAAGCAGGCAGATGCCTTGACAAGTCAACTTGAAGAAAGACACAAGAGAGTGAACAAGCTTGTGGAAGAGATTGGACAGTACAAGGTAGAGGTCTCCTCCCTTAAGTCCGAACTACAAGAAGCAAAGAAGCAAGCACAAGGAGTTGAAAAGAAAATGAAGAGCAGTCAAACAAAAGATGAAGAAATCTCCAAAATGAAGACAGAGATTATCTCCTTCAAAATAGTAGCAGCTGAAGCTACTCATAGTAAGGAAGAAACTGAGGGACAACTAGCAAGGAAAAACAATGTATGTGAAAAGTTAGAAGAAAAGATTGTCCTCCTCAGGAAGAAGGTTGAAGGGATGAACAAAATAATGAAGAGCTCTCAAGCTTTGGATGACATGCTCAGCTATCACAGATCTCCATTTGATAAATCAGGACTTGGGTATGTAGCTGAACCCTCAAACAAGGATGAGGATGCTTTAAGCAAAGGAGATGTGAAGAAGCCAGAAAGAGATGGTGATGCTCCTAGTTCCAGCAAAGGCAAGGAGAAAAATGAAGGCAGCAATAGAAGAAATCCTCCACCAAGTAGAAAATCAGCTCCAAGAAGAAATGTAGCTGATGTCAAAGAGGCAAGATGCAATGGTTATCATCAAAGGATCTCAAGGCAGCAAGACGTCAGAAGTACATCAAGAAAACCTCCATCTTCCAGGTACCAAAGTTCATTTTTTGGTTATTGTTATGCTTGTTCAAACTTTGGTCATATGGCAAAAGAATGTAGAGCATTTCATGGAGATAGATGTTGTGGTCCCCGACAATCTACAAGAAATAATTCCACAAGAAGAAATCATGAATTCTTATTCATGAATAAAGTTGAATGCTTCAAGTGTCATAACATTGGGCACATGGCATGTGACTGTAACTTAACATGGGCTCTTACACAAGCTAGACCCATGCAAAAGAAGAAAGTTACACAAGTATGGAGAAGGAAGGTAATACAATCTGAAAACCCCTTGAACTCCCCAGTGGATCTAAATTTGTTTTGAGAAGAGTCTGCCAAAAGAATACAAGCATACATTAAAGGGGAGCTTGTAATTTTTGTTGCTGAACTATATTAACAGTCATTTGTTGATGGAGGATGTATTGCAGCGCAACAGTTGCAAATGAAATTTTTGTTAATCCCTCTGAAAGGTAATATGCAGCAGTGATGAAATCAGCAATGTTTTTGCTTTGTTTTTATGCAATATGCACAGAAATGCATAAAGAAGAAAAGATGGCAGCGCTGAAATGTAAAGAGCAGCAGCGAGATAAGAGAAAAATGCAAAGCATGGAGACCCTCACAGCAGTGGGAAGATAGAACACAAAACAGCAGTTTGAAATTTTTTTTATGGAGCACATGGATTAGAATGAACAGTAGTTTGAATTTTTTTTTTGTGGTGCACATGCATTGAAATGCATAGCAATGGAATGTAGTTTCCTTTTATGTAGTATGAGAGAATATACTCACAGCAGAGTGAGTATAATACACAGCAGATTGAAATGTTTTCTATTGGGAATGAAAATGCAAAGCAGTGAGAAGAAAATGAGAAGAAGGCAAAACGCAGCAGAACGTAAATGCCCAGTGGCTGAGAATGCAATGAAATTCTTTCACACAGCAGTAAAAAAAATGTAATGTTTTTTTTATGCAATGCATCATGCAAAGAAATGCATAAAGAAAAACAGGGACAGCAGATTTTTAATGCACACTGGATGTATAAGAATGTGTGTGGCAGCAGAAAGCCAAAGGAATTGCACAGTAGTGCATTGTGTAAAAAAAAATGAAGACTAAGATTGTGTGAAGCAAGGGTGCATAAGCAAAGGCAGCAGCCTGTATTTTTTTTGTGAAGAATGAAGTGCCAAGAGTATGGGCACACAACAGTATGATAAAACAAAAGGCAGCCACAGTGCAAATTGCAGAGGCAACGCAGCAGCAAATAAAACCCAGGGATGACAGTCTATGGTTATGGGTATGGATAGCAGAGAATATGCAGCAGCATAAAAGAACATTGTAGTGAGTTTGCACACACAGCAGTGCAATGGTTGTTTGTTTTGGAACTGCATTTGCAGCAGTCATTTGGTGAAACCCTCTGTTGAGAGGAAGATGCTTTTTAGCATTGTTTGGTAAATCCTTGTGTCAAGAGGAAGATGTTTTTATAACAGGTGAATCCCTCTATCAAGAGGAAGGTGCTCTTCAGGACATTGTAATGGTGAATCCCTCTGTCATGAGGAAGGTGCTCTTAAGCACAGTCACATGGTGAATCCCTCTGTCATGAGGAAGGTGCTCTTAAGCACAGTTTCAGGTTAATCCCTCTATTAAGAGGAAGACAACTTTGTTTGTTTATGAACTGCATCAGAAGCAGTTGGTGAATCCCTCTATGTGAGGAAGATGTCTTTGTAACAGCAGTTGGTGAATCCCTCGATGTGAGGAAGTGTTTGGGTAAGATTGAATGTCCAACAGTTGAAATTAAAGGGGAGTGTTGAAATCTAATTTCAACGCAGACCACCAGAAACCGTGAACCAAGCCAGAAACCGTTCACCGGATTTTCTCGGAGCGATTTGCCGACGAAGGAATAATCCGGGAAGGAGCTCCGATACAATTTGGAGCTGACACGTGGTTCAGCCCTGACGTAACACAACGTCATTTTCTCGGGCGTTAAAGTTGGGCAGCAAACAGGTTTCCGATATTGTTGACCTCCGTCGGATTTACTCCATCGCTCTCCACCGTTGATGAACTAAAGCTGCATACGAGGTGCATTAAAGGCTTGCGTGGATTAAACTTTTGGTTGACCGCCGTAGGTGAAAGAGTTAATGTTGGTACAAGATTTTGGTGGCCCGTTTTAATATGAGTATGGGCACATTACAATATTTTTTTATATAGCACGTAAGTTCCTTTTTAGGAAAAGGTATGGTGCATTTAAAACATAGGTATGGGCACGTTTTAATAGAAGCCTATGACTTTTACGGCATGTATTAAAAATAAAAAAAATCGTATGTAATATGTTTTTTTTACTGTTGACTTTTATGTATTGCACACGGGAGGAAAACTGCATGCGTATTCACAGCAGTGAAAAACGATGATGGCGCAGTAAAAGGTGAAACACACAGCAGTGTGTAAAAAGATAGAACCAGGTGATGTAATTTCTGGAATAGCAAAAACCATGTGTGGTTTTGCACAAGCAGTGCATAAAGAAAATGGTGAAGCCTAAGTTGTTTTTACACCAGTGAATGTAAATTTTGTTTTACAGCAGTAAGCTCATGTAAACTTTTGTTACAGCAGTAAGTTGTTTTTCACAGCAGTGAATATGAAAATGATTTTACAGTGGTAAATCTTTGTATCAGGTTTTAATGAATAGAAAGTTTTTTTTGTGGTGAAATACTCTGTCTCTCAGTGAAATTTCTTTTAAGTCTTCTGTGTGCACAAAAGATCTTGGAGCAAAAGAAATAGAGCATTGTCTCTGTGTGTTTGTTTATTTGGTTTTTGGTATTTTCCCCATTCAAAAATACCCAACAATTTCTGGGTCCAGCTGTCCCACACCATAGAAAACGAGTTGTAATTGCGGACGCTGTGGGTCTGTGCCTATCACCCTTTCTATTTGTGTAACCAGTTCTGGGTGTCGCATCTGTTGCATAAAATCTCGAAAGAACGAAGAATTCTCTAACTTTTCCACAGCCAATTGTACCTTATCGACTATTTTTTGAACTCTTTTATTATCTTCTCCATCAGACGCAGAGGGATTCTCCATAATTACTAATCCAATCTTAGACACTAACCAGTGAAACCATGAGATAATTGAATAAAACACAAGACTTACAACTCTCGAACATAATAGAATAATTTGATAAATCTGGTGATACATTCTATTTATAGAATATACATATTAATACAATTGTATCCATGGCTCTTATACAATTTCCTATGACAAGACGTCTCTTAGACTTCTATAACGGTTAGCCTTCCTTGAAACGTTTAGCTTTCTGACTCCCAAAAAAAACTTCAAATTTATTTTAATCAAATTTTAATTACGCGGTAAGGCGTTCCTCTTTGAAACGAACTCACCTAACTTCTACAGTGTACAGTTTTGCAACGTTCGACGATTAAAACAATATTGGGCTTTAGATCACCACCGACTCCTCCTACTTAATCGTAAACCGACTCAGTATTCCTTTGCTTTTCAACTTCTTCTTCAACCGTCCGAGTTCTTTTTCTTCACCAATAAATTCAACCAAACCAGCTCCTTCGTTAGATCACCACCGACTTCAACAGGCGATTCAGCCGTCCTTGCAACCAGCTCCTCTGGCTTTTTAATTTCTTCGAGGTTTCTACTAATTCTTCAACTGAAGAGGCTTTTTAATTTCTTGGAGGTTTCCACTGTTTTCTGAAGACTGCAGAATCGAAGATACTCATGCACAGGTTTGCAGATTTTATGTCAGGACTCTGCGCGCTGCCAATTAAGCTTCCTGGCACTACTTACACGAAGTGTTTGAAGATCACACCCGCAACCCAAACCAGTTCGAAAAGGAAGTTAAATAATGTACAAAATCTATAAATCATTTGAAAAATCAAAACTATATTTACAGTTCTGATTTCATTTATATCTAACATGTTCCTATTGAAATAAGAAATAGTATTTGAAAAATCAAACCTATATTTATAGTTCTGATTTCATTTATTTCTATCATGTTACTACTGAAATAGGAAATACAATTTAGTTGCAAGTAAATAAATATCTATTTGGCCATCACTATATTATGAATATCTAACAATATTTATAGTTATCTAAAAAATTTGCAGTTTTAATACTTCAAGTAATATTGCAGGGCCGAGATCATGTGACCAAGACTCTAACAAATATTATTTCTGAGAGAAAAGGGCTGGGAAGAAGGTCTGTCAACACGGACTTCCTGGATAAAGTGCTGGAGTATCAAGCAGATCATGACGACGAGGAGTTTAGCGATCTTGTCATCGTCGATTTCCTCTTTGCACTTCTCTTGGCAGGATATGATACCACTTCCATCAGATCATGTGACCAAGACTCTAACAAATATTATTTCTGAGAGAAAAAGGCTGGGAATAAGGTCTGTCAACACGGACTTCCTGGATAAAGTGCTGGAGTATCAAGCAGGTCGTATGATACCACTTCCATCGCAATGACCATGGATGTTCAGTATCTCACAAAGAATCCCAAAGCTCTTCAACAACTGATGGTAAGTTCCAAATTTTGTTTCAGTCTCATCAGTCTGGTCTATTATTATTGCAAATATCATAATAGTGTGGATATAATTCAATGATAGATGTGCAGACCTAAGCTAATATGGACTGATAAAAAAAATTGAAGCATAATTTTCTTGTGTAGAAGGCTTGTGTAGAACCTTGCCTTCAAAATTCAATATGTTTTAACTATTTCGCTACAGAAATAACAACTGGGACTATAGTAAGTGGTTTCTTGAGCAACATTTTGGGGTTTATCCTGCTATAATATTTTCTTCTTGTGTTTGAGATTTATAAGGTCAGTTCATGGTATAATATTTGCTACTGTTGTCAAAAAATTCCTCCTTGAAGAAAGCAGAAAATGTGATTACGGATTAGTTGGTATCTTATGTCTCTTGAATGAATGAATGGGCTAGATAAAACTGTGTTTTGAGACCTATGCATTTCTGATATGATTGAACCACATGGTTCAGTTTACATCTATGGGAAATCAATGAATTTCTTTCAGAAACAATGTTCAGAACTTAAGAGACCAATATTTGGGATCTAAAATTCAAAATTTGATTGTAGGAAGATGTGGGTGGATTAACCTCTCAAGACCAACCTTTCTAAAAGAGGTATTTAAAATCTTAGGCTATTTATAATTTGTGGGGGAATTTACCTATATTTTGCAACTATATGAATTACAGTGGCTAGATAGTGTCTACATTCTGCTGTCTCTATATATCGCTATTGCGTACCTACTTCCTTGCCTTGAACTATGATTAAGACCTTTTAGGATTCCTTTTACTTTTAACTTCTCCTGTAAGATCTTCCAGGGCTAACCATATGAAGGGTTGGTCTTTCACGATCTTTCCCTAAAGAGGGATAACGAAGTCTTTGTAAATGGGGTATATCATATGAAACCCGTATCTATCTTTTAATGACTTTTGAATGAAATTTCATTATATGGATATGCCATTGTAATAATATCTTCTAATATCACATAGATAACAATCATAACTTTGAGAGTTACTTCAATTGGTTTAACCATCCGACATAAATAGTAAATACAACTACACACTAGAAAGAACGAACCATCCCACATAAATACAACTACAAACTAGAAAGAACCTACAAAATATGACACTGACATTGTTAGTGATGCCAGTATCAAAGAGAAATGAGGTGTTGATCTATTAATTGTTGTTTAATTGCTATTCAGGTTTAAGTTAGATTTATGGTACTTGGAACATCTTAAATTGGTAAGTGAATGAGTACTTAATTCAAAATTAAGGTTTGACACTGATATCTCTGTTGGACCTCACAACAAAAGAGCACAAGTTTTTATATAAGTTACGTTGAGCTGCTAGTGTAATGTTTTCTTTTCCAAATAAAGAGTTAAGATGGATTTATCCTGAATGGAACTTCGTTAGTAAACGGATACTTCTAAAATTCAAATTTGAGATTGATGAAGACCTATTGGACTACTTTGCCTAGGAATGAATTATTACTTCGAGATTGTGCAAATTTCTTGTACTTGAATCTTCTACAATTGCTGAGATGAGCATATTCTTGATTTCTTTTTATGGTTGATATATCCAAGTCCAGTTAAGGTAACTTAAATTTTCTCTGCAGAGCGATATTAAACTCTAGAAGGCGAGGAATCATTCTGCTGGGAGACATTTTTTGAAATTGAGAAGATGAAGGTTTGATTTTCATAAACATTGATATTTGTTTTGTTTAGCATGTAAGAGTAAGAGGCCAGATGTAAGAAGTGATTATTATATCAGAATAGTTGAAAAGCATTAAGGAACAGAGCATCACGTAATAGCATTAAGGAACAGAGCATCACGTAATAGCATTAAGGAACAGAGCATCACGTAATTCTTCACTAAATCTCTTCTGTTGAAAACTTGTTTGCAGGTTTTGAGATTGGAAATCTTCATTGATCCCTCTGCTAAAGCTTGCACAACCTATTCTCTATTATAGTTACTAATCCCTTTTCAGATCACGGGAAGCATTCTTTGACATTTATGTTAGGTTTAAATGGGTGGTGTGAGTCTACCCCTGTGTAAACCTGAGGACCAAAGTGCTGTGCAGATTGGAGGTGTCTGCATCAGAACATAAAGGCATACTTTTCTTATAGAAGAACACTGTTAAAAATTCCATATGTGAGCATAATGCATACTTCGCAAATGCAAAATATGAATATATCTTGTTGTGATATGCTTTGTACACACTAGCTTGAGCACTCTAGTATTGTTCACAACAAATGAGAAGATCCACTGATCTCCATTGTCCTTCATAAAATACACTACTTATTGAATAACAATGAACTTAAAAATGCTTATGAAGGTTATAAATTTTCAACATAAACACATCAAAATAGTCACTAAATACACCACAATGGCAACCCCAACGACACAGAGATGTTTGACCCTGGCCGAAAACAACCATCCATACATTGCAATCAAGATAGCTAATAAATAGAATTAATACAATTATACCAATCGATGTGATGAAGTATATTCCATGAAATTGCAATGTTTGAGATAACTGCGTTAAGGAACAGAGCATCACGTAATAGCATTAAGGAACAGAGCATCACGTAATACTTCACTAAATCTCTTCTTTTGAAAACTTGTTTGTAGGTTTTGAGATTGGAAATATTCATTGATCCCTCTGCTAAAGCTTGCACAACCTATTCTCTGTTATAGTTACTAACCCCTTTTCAGATCACGGGAAGCATTCTTTGACATTTATGTTAGGTTTAAATGGGTGGTGTAAGTCTACCCCTGTGGAAACCTGAGGACCAAAGTGCTGTGCAGATTGGAGGTGTCTGCATCAGAACATAAAGGCATACTTTTCTTGTAGAAGAACACTATTAAAAATTCCATATGTGAGCATAATGCATACTTTGCAAATGCAAAATATGAATATATCTTGCTGTGATATGCTTTGTACACACTAGCTTGAGCACTCTAGTATTGTTCACAGCAAATGAGAAGATCCACTGATCTCCATTGTCCTTCACAAAATACACTACTTATTGAATAACAATGAACTTAAAAATGCTTATGAAGGTTATAAATTTTCAACATAAACACATCAAAATAGTCACTAAATACACCACAATGGCAACCCCAACGACACAGAGATGTTTGACCCTGGCCGAAAACAACAATGACATTATTGTCCAGATAGGGTACCAACCCTTCATACCATTCTTTCACGAAAAAGGATGAGAATGAAGAATGTAGCTATTTCTTAGCTGCTATAAAGTAAAGGTGATTTGACTATACCATGGGTGAATAGTATATTAAGAAACAAGTTAACTTCCAATTGAAAATTTATGCAGAAAACTACAATTTCTCTCTAATATTTAGAGATAAAAATAGAATCGAATAAAAATAATTAGGTTATATCCTGCACTAGTACCTCCAAAACATATTCCTATTTTGCACTCTCACAAGATCCGACAGGGTATTCCAAAGCAATTTCTTTCTGCTCTGCAATCCCTTGTTCAACTAGGCATCAAAAGGAGGTTCTTTCACACCATTCCCTCCCTCTGTTAGAAACCTCTCTTGCAGATAAAACAACAGCAATTTCTGCAGAGCAGAGATCTCTCTAACCTTGCCTTCCAACTCACCTACTCTAGTTTCAAGCTCTCCTGCTCTTTGGGCCTCCCATTGTATAATGTATAGCTTTGGGAAGTTCCTTGTCATCAATCTCATTGTGACTAACAAGGAAATTCCAGGTGTAGGGAATGGGTCCAATATCATTGTCATCAAGCCAATTTTGATGTGTTTATGTTGAAAATTTATAACCTTCATAAGCATTTTTAAGTTCACTGTTATTCAATAAGTAGTGTATTTTGTGAAGGACAATGGAGATTAGTGGATCTTCTCATTTGCTGTGAACAATACTAGAGTGCTCAAGCTAGTGTGTACAAAGCATATCACAACAAGATATATTCATATTTTGCATGTGCGAAGTATGCATTATGCTCACATATGGAATTTTTAACAGTGTTCTTCTACGAGAAAAGTATGCCTTTATGTTTTGATGCAGACACCTCCAATCTGCATAGCACTCTGGTCCTCAGGTTTCCATAGGGGTAGACTTACACCACCCATTTAAACCTAACATAAATGTCAAAGAACGCTTCCCGTGATCTGAAAAGGGGTTAGTAACTATAATAGAGAATAGGTTGTGCAAGCTTTAGCAGAGGGATCAAATGAAGATTTCCAATCTCAAAACCTGCAAACAAGTTTACAGCAGAAGAGATTTAGTGAAGAATTACGTGATGCTCTGTTCCTGCAAACAATTGCGGTATTTATGAATGAAAACCACTAAAATATTCAGGTTGGGGATGAATAATCTACAGGGGACAACACCAATCTTTAGATTGCCGAAAAGCTAGAAAAGTTGTCTTTATTCCATTATCTCTAATCTTTGATACAAAGAAAAGTCCCTAGATAACTAGCATACCAGCCCTACAATTGCTTCCCTTGGCGTATGGCTCATCTAAGCACATTCTTTATCCCCATATGACAATTATAAGCACTGGATATACATCTATACCAAACCAGACTCCCGTTTAATGAGCTTAAAAAAGGCCAGTGGATTGTGACAGATCTCATTGATGGTATGTCCTTCTGGAATTTCCACAGTTGAGTTGTAGAAGTCGCCTGCCCAGCCTGCCCACCTTTTGTCCACGTTTCCTTGTTAGCACCTATTCCCTGGTTAGTTTTTCTTTCTTCACATCATGTAGTGCGGTTTCTTTCCACTAATCATTCTGTTGAGTTGTAAGGAATCTTAAAAGACAACCATGACTGCAGTTGAGGTTAGCCTAGCTAAACTGTAACTTTACATTAGATTATGCTTATTATCATATTCATTTTAAGTCCATTTCAATATCTGTTTGCCCAATACAGCACATGGTCAGTGCTGCCTTGTCCTGCACTCTTCAAATGTAGAACTGCTCGAGGAAGGTTAAGAGAGAGGGCAATCACATCACTGAGGATCATGAAATGAGACGAAGAGAAACAATATTATTAAGAGGGTGACGCAAAAGCAAATTGGATATGGAAGTATATGAAGATATAACTAAGACTTTCACACTTAACTTCCAATTCCTATTACCATTTACTTGCCTAATAACATTTCATTCCATGTTCTCTCTTTGACACATGCTAATGTATTACATAAACAATTTACATAATGTGACCATTGCTATAACGCCATAACACTGTGACACCACCCTTGATGGTCACAACAATGACAAACATAGCTAAAAACATCCCTTCCCAGGTTCTATCGAAGAATGGTTGTTTAAAATTAAAAACCGATTGCTGAGACCATGAATACAGTCCCACACCAAAGAAATGTAAAGATTCCTAAACCACTTTTCCTAAAAATAAAGAATAAAAAAATAGCAGATTAGTTTCCAGCAGTTATAGTAACCTAAAAGACTTTGATGAATCAAATTTAGTAGTATAAATCAAACCCTTACATGAGTGCTGGGAAAAGCAGATGTTCGAAGCGTTTCCTGTACTTCACTTGACAAATTCTTTTTCAGCTTGCTCAAGATGAATGCAACTTGATCAGGAGTTGCAACAATAGAAGTTATTCGATACCCATTGTCCCAACGTCTGTGAATACCTTCACTTGGATAGAGAAAATCAAGCTCAACAGCTTTACTTGGATTTCAACTCAATAAGGAAACAGAAGTGTTGGTTGCTTCTGCCATGAACCTATTAGGCAGGCCTTTATCTTCAACATGTTCCTAGCAATTACCATCATGGTTCTATTATTTCATTTAGGCACCCCATTTTATTGAGGCATATATGGAAGAGTCGGCTACTTTTTATGCCTTGGTGCTTTGGTGATCTTTAAAAAATATCTTGAAACATATTCCACTATCCCCTGTCCTCGGACTCTTCATCTTTTTGTCACTGAACTTTTCAGCTTGCATGGCAAATGCAACCTGAACTTCTGTGAAGAATAAAAATAATGCTATCTAATTTTTCAGAACAAAAAGATCACCTAATTTGAAAACCCTTCATTCCTTCACATAACCATACCCCATTGATTTCCAGCAGTTGCCATTGATGTCACATAAAATCCCTCTTTCGATTTCCTACTAATCCATTTAAATGGAAAAAAATCGCTCACTTTATATGATTGTTGTTTATAGAGTGTACCTAAGAAAAACCGTGCATCATCAGATCACTACAAGGAAGTTTATTAAACACTCAAAAGCCTCAGCGTCAAGAGTATTTACCAGAAGCACAAACATTATCGATATTACTCCAACAGTCTAGAGTAACAATCAATACCCCAACTGCAACAACATAGGTTCCTTTATTTTAGGAACTACTATGGCTAAATCAAACTCCAACAAACATTTATGCTACTGTTTCTTCAACTGAAAGGGGCTTTTTAATTTCTTCGAGGTTTCCACTGTTTTTTGAAGAGGAGGTTCAGGTATGCTTGGACCTTGGTTAACTTTGTGAAGCGGAGTCTAGGGCGATCAGATTCTACGAGATACCCTAGCCTTTTCGGGTTATCCTTCTCTTTTTTAAAATATTCAACAGGTGATCAATTCCTCATCAGGGTTTGTTTTGGTTTCCCCTTAATTCTCTGTTTCTCTTTCTTACAAAAGAATTTATAAGAATCTGAGACATACTCATCAGGGTCTGTTTTCGTTTGTATATCTTACGGTTTATTTCAGAAGGCTTGTGTAGATCCTTGCCCTCAAAATTTAATATGTTTTAACTATTTCGCTACAGAAATAACAACTGGAACTACAGTAAGTGGTTTCTTGAGCAACATTCTGGGGTTTATCCTGCTATAATATTTGCCTCTTGTGTTTGAGATTTATAATGTCAGTTCATGGTATAATATTTGCTATTGTTGTCTGAAGATTTGAGGGCGAACTAATCTTTGTAATAACCATATAATTGTTTTTTTCATACGCAGCATATAGCAGGAGCAGTTAGAGATCCAGTAGCATAACCACTAGAATCAACGCAAGCATAACTTCTGTTAGATCGATAGCAGTTTCATGAAATAGTTTTGGTTTCTGATGTTACATAGACACTTTTTTTTGGTTCAACTATTCTGTAATGGTCCCCTGCATAAGGGGGTTGGGTTTTTAGGTCAGGTCTCTGTATCATAGGGTTTGTTCTGCGACTGCCATACTTGTCATTAATGTTGTGTAATGGGTTTTTGCATGTTCTGTTTCGAATCGATACTTCTGTAACATTGGGCTGGTTCTGCTGTTTGAGCACTAAATGCGTTCACATAAGGCACATGTCAAAGCATGTCAATGCTCTCGTACACGCAATTGGCCAATTAGTTACCTAACGGTAGATAGGTCGGTGCTGTTTTGTGTTCTAATTTAGGCTAGACCAATGGTTTTTTGATAGTTGAGAGTAGGTTTACATGTGCAAAGATTGGAATTGAAAATAAAATTATGTTCAATAGTTAAAACTATGTAATCATCTTTTATTCATCCAGAGGGAAACGGGGTTATTGGATGGTCCAGTGATAGTGATAATGTTGATAATGGCTCCCTTAAATCAAATTCAACAACAAATTTCATTCACCGTTGTTCTCTGCATATTCAATTTTGAAATGTTCCAACACTATCTTATTCTTTAATTCCTGGCTCCAGAAAATTCTCATGAATTCTCCAAACTTATATCATTTGTACCAAGTTGGATGCTATTCATCAACCAGGGACGCTGCAGGGGCAATGAAGGCATCCTCCGAGGGACCATAAAACGTAAGAATTGATATACGTGCAGCAGATGCATTCGTTACTACTCGATGTTCCACACTTCTGAATCTACCATTGCTCACAACCTGACAAATTATTAGCATTAATAATAACATTGTCAAATTCCCATTGCTCACAACCTGATAAATTATTAGCATTAGCATTAGCATTAACAATAACATTGTCAAATTTTCAGGAGGAAATAAAGTATTGGATCTCTCTTGCTAGTTTTAAATACCTGCAGTTGATCTCCCATATTAACCACGAAAGCGTTGGGTATGGGTTCTACAACAACCCACTTTCCATTTCTGAGTACTTGCAGACCACTGACCTCGCCTTGCATTAAAATAGTGATGCCACGTGCATCTGAATGGTGTGGTGTGCCAAGAGTAATATCCGGTTTCAGGCATGGAGGATAGTACATTATATCCATGAGTTGGGTGTGTTTTCCGAAGATTCTATCCAAGTAACTGGAATCGAGCCCTAGAGCTTCAGAAATGGCAGCCAGTAGCCTTAAAATCAGAGCTCTCACCTTCATAGCTTAGTTGCCTGCGATCTCTCTGTATAAAAGCATATGCAAGATAAGTACTTGTTGTTGTTGCAATATCGTTCCTCCAGAGTTTGGACTTCTTTTAGTTACCCTCTATTGAATCTGGCATGCTCGGTCTTCCACGGGCATTTCGAAGAATTCTTTGGCAATTTCCATCATGCTTTTCATGGTTCCTTCTGGTACGCCATGGTTCACTATCTGCACTCACTTAGATCAACCAGAAGATATGTGGCCATAAAAAAGAATAGTACATACCCTCAGATATGAAACTTGAACCAGTCACTAGATCTTATTAACACATCAGACTGACATTAAAAATATAGATTAAATAATCCTACAACTCTGAAAGTAATAGCTTCAAAAACTTCAGGAATAGAAAACTGATAAGAAATATTCTAGAATATCCATGGCAAGATTAATTTGTAACATAGGGCCTTTTTGGTGTGCGTAGAGGAGAATCCAGAGATATTAAAAGAAAAGCACTGGCAAGAGAAGGGGGATTAAAGTATGATGTACCTGGAAAAAGCCATCTTCCACGCATGCATGGCAGATTTCTTCAACTACCCTTGTTCTGTTGGGGCCATCCAGGTCTTGGAGATCCACCACCGGAATGCTCTCAGAGTAAGACACCTCAGACAGGTGGGGGCATTCACTGGGAGGCAGGATATATCTATCTTGAACTTGAAGATGATTTATTCCATTGGACAACAACTTTTCGACAGCATTCACATCCTGGGTCAGGACTTCTTCCATTGTAGACGGCGTATTTCTTTCTCGAGTGCTGTAAAATTGGCAGTGGCACCTACCTATTGCTGTGAAAAACTAAGCTTCGACTCGCACACCAGAAATAGGATATCGGATGATGGGGAAAAGAAGAGTGAACATTTAAGTGCGTGCATGTAGATCTCTGCAAATGAATTGAAAAGACATCCCCATGTTAAAGTTTTCAATATACACTATACAATTTTACTACTATTTTTTACTATCTTTCTTTTAATTTTCAGAATCGAAAGAGAGGATGAATTGCGTTTAATAAATAGCAAAAGAATTTAAAAGAAGAATTATAAATTCTGATTATGTCGTTCAAATTCACGGCAAGAGCCAATTGGCATCGTTTTCAATTTTCTGAATGTGCTACGCATGGCTGTAGCGGTGCACAAGTTAGCCCAAGCAGTGAAGATTTCACAAGAGTTGCAGGCTTTGAAAGACAAGTCAGAGTGGAAAATGAGAATCCTTACAAGGTCTGGGCCATCCCCATAATGTACAAAGTTCGAATTTTAGGCTATATCAATGGTTTTGTTAGGGTTTTTGAGGGGTTTCGGTGGATTTTATTTTTGTTTATTTGCTTCTTTGGGTTTCTTCAAAGACCATGTAATAATCCTGTTGATGGTAGAGCTATATGTTGGTAACTGTCCCTGGGCTTGGTATTTGATGTTCTGTAAACTTGTCTGCTTTTCGATCTGGATCTTTGTTGCTCTCGATGAGCTCTCTGTTGATCTCTGTAATTGCAATCTGAATATGCACTATACGGTTTTACTATCTCATTGTTATGGTTTCTTCCGTAAGTGTTTTTAAAAATGACACGTTTCACGAAATAGTTTTGGTTTCTAGTGTCACATAGACACTTTTTTTTTGTTCAACTATTCTGTAACGGTCCCCTGCATAAGGGGGTTGGGTTTTTACGTCAGGTCTCTGTATCGTAGGGTTTGTTCTGCGACTGTCGTACTTGTCATTAATGTTGTGTAACGGGTTTCTGCATGTTCTGTTTCGAATTGATACTTTGGTAACATTGGGCTGGTTCTACTGTTTGAGCACTAAATGCCTTCACATAAGGCACATGTCAAAGCATGTCAATGCTCTCGTACATGCAACTGGCCAATTAGTTTCCTAGCGGTAGATAGGTCGGTGCTGTTTTGTGTTGTAATTTAGGCTAGACCAGTGGTTTTTTGATGGTTGAGAGTAGGTTTAAATGTGCAAAGATTGGAACTGAAAATAAAATATGTTCAATAGTTAAAACTATGTAATCATCTTTTATTCATCCAAAGGGCAACGGGGTTATTGGATGGTCGAGTGATAGTGATAATGTTGATAATGGCTTCCTTAAATCAAATTCAACAACAAATTTCATTCACCGTTGTTCTCTGTATATTCGATTTTGAAATGGTCCAACACTGTCTTATTCTTTAATTCCTGGCTCCAGAAAATTCTCATGAATTCTCCAAACTTATATCCTTTGTACTGAGCCGGATGTTGTTCATCAACCAGGGACGCTGCAGGGGCAATGAAGGCATCATCCGAGGGGCCATAAAACGTAGGAATTGATATACGTGCAGCAGATGCATTTGTTACTGCTCGATGTTCCACACTTCTGAATCTACCATTGCTCACAACCTGACAAATTATTAGCATTAATAATAACATTGTCAAATTCCCATTGTTCACAACCTGATAAATTATTAGCATTAGCATTAGCATTAACAATAACATTGTCAAATTTTTAGGAGGAAATAAAGTATTGGATCTGCTCTTGCTCTTGTTAAATACCTGTAGTTGATCTCCCATATTAACAACGAAAGCGTTGGGTATGGGTTCTACAACAACCCACTTTCCATTTCTGAGTACTTGCAGACCACTGACCTCGCCTTGCATTAAAACAGTGATGCCACGCGCATCTGAATGGCGTGGTGTGCCAAGAGTAATATCCGGTTTCGGACATGGAGGATAGTACATTATATCCATGAGTTGGGTGTGTTTTCCGAAGATTCTGTCCAAGTAACTAGAATCGAGCCCTAGAGCTTCAGAAATGGCAGCCAGCAGCCTTAAAATCAGAGCTCTCACCTTCATAGCGTAGTTGCCTGCGATCTCTCTGTATAAAAGCATATGCAAGATAAGTACTTCTTGTTGTTGCAATATCATTCCTCCAGAGTTTGGACTTCTTTTATTTACCCTCTATTGAATCTGGCATGCTCGGTCTTCCATGGGCATTTCGAAGAATTCTTTGGCAATTTCCATCATGCTTTTCATGGTTCCTTCTGGTACGCCATGTTTCACTATCTGCACTCACTTAGATCAACCAGAAGATATGTGGCCATAAAAAAGAATAGTACATACCCTCAGATATGAAACTTGAACCAGTCAGTAGATCTTATTAACACATAAGACTGACATTAAAAATATAGATTAAAAAATCCTACAACTCTGAAAGTAATAGCCTTAAAAACTTCAGGAATAGAAAACTGATAAGAAATATTCTAGAATATCCATGGCAAGCTTAATTTGTAACATAGGGCCTTTTTTGTGTGCGTAGAGGATAATCCAGAGATATTAAAAGAAAAGCACTGGAAAGAGAAGGGGGATCGAAGTATGATGTACCTGGAAAAATCCATCTTCCTCGCACGCATGGCGGATTTCTTCAACTACCCTTGTTCTGTTGGGGCCATCTAGGTCCTGGAGATCCACCACCGGAATGCTCTCAGAGTAAGACACCTCAGACAGGTGGGGGCGTTCACTGGGAGGCAGGATATATTTATCTTGAACTTGAAGATGATTTATTCCATTGGACAGCAGCTTTTCGACAGCATTCACATCCTGTGTCAGGACTTCTTCCATTGTAGATGGCATATTTCTTTCTCGAGTGCTGTAAAATTGGCAGTGGCACCTACCTATTGCTGTGCAAAACTAAACTTCGATTCGCACACCAGAAATAGGATATTGGATGATGGGCAAAAGAAGAGTGAACATTTAAGTGCGTGAATGTAGATCTCTGCAAATGAATTGAAAAGACATCCCCATGTTAAAGTTTTCAATATACACTATACAGTTTTACTACTATTTTTTACTCTCTTTCTTTTAATTTTCAGAATCGAAAGAGAGGATGTATTACATTTAATGAATAGAAAAAGAATTTAAAAGAAGAATTATAAATTCTGGTTATGTTGTTCAAATTCACAGCAAGAGCACTTTGGCATCATTTTCGATTTTCTGAATGTGCTATGCATGGCTATCGCGGTGCACAAGTTAGCCCAAGAAGTGAAGATTTCACAAGAGTTGTAGGCTTTGGAAGACAAGTCAGAGTGGAAAATGAGAATCCTTACAAGGTCTGGGCCATCCCCATAATGTACAAAGTTCTGAATTTTAGGCTATATCAATGGTTTTGTTAGGGTTTTTGAGGGGTTTCGGTGGATTTTATTTTTGTTTATTTTCTTCTTTGGATTTCTTCAAAGACCATGTAATAATCCTATTGATGGTAGAGCTATATGCTATTAACTGTCCCTGGGCTTGGTATTTGATGTTCTGTAAACTAGTCTGCTTTTTTATCTGGATCTCTGTTGCTCTCGATGAGCTCTCTGTTGATCTCTTTAATTGCAATCTGAATATGCACTATACGGTTTTACTATCTCATCGTTATGGTTTCTTCCGTAAGTGTTTTTAAAAATGACAAGTTTCACGAAATAGTTTTGGTTTCTGATGTCACATAGACACTTTTTTTTGGTTCAACTATTCTGTAATGGTCCCCTGCATAAGGGGGTTGGGTTTTTATGTCAGGTCTGTGTATCATAGTGTTTGTTCTGCACTACCATACTTGTCATCAATGTTGTGTAATTGGTTTTTGCATGTTCTATTTCGAATCGATACTTCTGTAACATTGGGCTAGTTCTGCTATTTGAGCACTAAATACGTTCACATAAGGCACATGTCAAAGCATGTCAATGCTCTCGTACACACAATTGGCCAATTAGTTGCCTAACGGTAGATAGGTCGGTGCTGTTTTGTGTTGTAATTTAGGCTAGACAAGTGGTTTTTTGATGGTTGAGAGTAGGTTTAAATGTGCAAAGATTGGAATTGAAAATAAAATTATGTTCAATAGTTAAAACTATGTAATCATCTTTTATTCATCTAGAGGGCAACGATTTTATTGGATGGTCCAGTGATAGTGATAATGTTGATAATGGCTCCCTTAAATCAAATTCAACAACAAATTTCATTCACCGTTGTTCTCTGCATATTCGATTTTGAAATGGTCCAACATTGTCTTATTCTTTAATTCCTGGCTCCAGAAAATTCTCATGAATTCTCCAAACTTATATCCTTTGTACCGAGCCGGATGTTGTTCATCAACCAAGGACGCTGTAGGGGCAATGAAGGCGACGCATGGTCGATTTCTTCAACTACACTTGTTCTGTTAGGTCCATCCAGGTCCTGGAGATCCACCACCGGAATGCTCTCAGAGTAAGACACCTCAGACAGGTGGGCGCGTTCACTGGGAGGCAGGATATATTTATCTTCAACTTGAAGATGATTTATTCCATTGGACAATAGCTTTTCGACAACATTCACATCCTGGGTCAGGACATCTTCCATTGTAGATGGCATATTTCTTTCTCGAGTGCTGTAAAATTGGCAGTGGCACCTACCTATTGCAGTGCAAAACTAAGCTTCAATTCGCACACCAGAAATAGGATATCGGATGATGGGCAAAAGAAGAGTGAACATTTAAGTGCGTGCATGCAAATCTCTGCAAATGAATTGAAAAGACATCCCCATGTTAAAGTTTTCAATATACACTATACAGTTTTACTACTATTTTTTACTCTTTCTTTTAATTTTCAGAATCGAAAGAGAGGATGAATTACGTTTAATAAATAGCAAAAGAATTTAAAAGAAGAATTATAAATTCTGGTTATGTTGTTCAAATTCACGGAAAGAGCCAATTGGAATCATTTTCGATTTTCTAAATGTGCTATGCATGGCTGTAGCGGTGCACAAGTTAGCCCAAGCAGTGAAGCTTTCACAAGAGTTGTAGGCTTTGGAAGACAAGTCAGAGTGGAAAATGAGAATCCTTACAAGGTCTGGGCCATCCCCATAATGTACAAAGTTCGGAATTTTAGGCTATATCTGTGGTTTTGTTAGGGTTTTTGAGGGGTTTCAGTGGATTTTATTTTTGTTTATTTGTTTCTTTGGATTTCTTCAAAGACGATGTAATAATCCTGTTGATGGTAGAGCTATATGCCGGTAACTGTCCCTGGGCTTGGTATTTGATGTTCTGTAAACTAGTCTGCTTTTTGGGCTTGGTATTCGATGTTCTGTAAACTAGTCTGCTTTTTGATCTGGATCTCTGTTGCTCTCGATTAGCTCTCTGTTGATCTCTTTAATTGCAATCTGAATATGCACTATACGGTTTTACTATCTCATCGTTATGGTTTCTTCCATAAGTGTTTTTAAAAATGACACGTTTCACGAAATAGTTTTGGTTTCTGATGTCACATAGACACTTTTTTTGGTTCAACTATTATGTAATGGTCCCCTACATAAGGGGGTTGGGTTTTTATGTCAGGTCTCTGTATCATCGGGTTTGTTCTGTGACTTCCATACTTGTCATTAATGTTGTGTAATGGGTTTCTGCATGTTCTGTTTTGAATCGATACTTCTGTAACGTTGGGTTGGTTCTGTTGTTTGAGCACTAAATGCGTTCACTTGGCCAATTAGTTGCCTAACGGTAGATAGGTCGGTGTTGTTTTGTGTTGTAATTTAGGCTAGACTAGTGGTTTTTTTTATGGTTGAGAGTAGGTTTAAATGTGCAAAGATTGGAACTTTAGGCTATCTAAGCGGTTTTGTGATTAGACCCATCTCCAGTATCTCATGGAAACTCAAGCTCAAGCCTCAGCAAGCAACCATCAAGAGCATTCTGAGTCTTTCTCCACCCCCAGTTAAAATGCCACTCAGTTCCTGCTACGTTAGCTCTTTTAAGTCATTCTCTTTCCTCTCCATTTTCAATTACAAGCCCACCTTCAATCGCATAAAACATTCATACTCTGCCAGTGAATGTACACCCGATTCAATAACCCACAACTTCAACACCTTTTAGATCACCTTCAAAAACCTGGGTATATCTCAGTTGATATATGCACAACACAAAAACAACATTCTCAAGGATGTGGGTAAGCAAACTCTGTCAATGGCATCCATGCTCTTGTTCACTTCTCTGATTCAGCAAGTCCAGTTGACACCATCTTTAGCAATTACCCAAATCCTGAACTCAGACTTTCAATCCAACATGGCCTCAACAGAGCCAGAGGCATACAAACATTAAGACCTTAAATTATTTACAAAATGTAGGCCACCATTATACCATTTAATGGGAGAATAATGAGTACCCATCAACATCATTACCATAGGTTTCTCCCCATAAAATGGTTTTGGGGTCAATGTCAATAGTGAAAATATCATCTACATAATAATCAACATTTTTTATATCCGCTTCTCATGGGATTGAATTTGAAGAGCCACACTTGATTCTTTAAGACAATTTAAGTACATATAGGTTATAGTTTTAATGTTATAGTTAATGTGTTAGGTATTAAAGTTTATGTCTTGTAACATTTTAGGAGTTACAATGTGTTTATGATGAGAGTGTACTAAGGGTCATAATTTTTAGAATTCATTGTGTTAAAAATCATATTGCACTATGGTTTACTTAATAATAGAGTTATTCCCTTAAGGATTATAAGGTAATAAATGCCATTTTTTTTTAATGCTAATAGTGGTTAGAAGTTGCATTTTGGAAGGGTTTGCAATTCTCCAAGAGTGATCAAAGTATATTATGGTTTATATGGGATATGGGACATATAAGTATTTTGACTTTCATAATGGTTTTTGGTTAAGACACATTGTATTTGATATTATAGTGACCATAGTGGTGAAAGGTTACATTAATAAAGGGGAAAAATTAGTGGGGTTAATATATAGTGCAATATATATGAATATCTAATAATAAATTCATTATAAGTATTTTTATTCTTCATGAAAGTATTATTTTGTTGTATTTGCATTCTTCAATTTATGCCTTACGGCGTTTCCTTTGCAACATCTGGTGCAAATGCTAGTTTATTTTAATCGAACTCTTACATATTTTTGTCTATGTATTAGTTAATTTTTTTTTATTTTTTTTTAATATTATGGCTTATTTATTTTTTTTTCAATATTTAGATGAATGATTCTCGAAGAAGTCGGTCTAATTATCTATAAATAATCATCTTCAAAAGTAAGATAATATTTTATTGTAATTTTTAGACATACATAAATAATGGAGAGGAGATGTGAAAGATAATTGTGCGATGCATTATTATTATTCACATGATGTATATTTATAATACAGCTTACATGGCCATTGGATTTTATATTCCAAGGTATTTTGGACTCCCTTTGAATGCTCATATTTCACACCAACTGTTAGAGAATTAACTGTCCAACATTACCCCCATAATTCGAAGGGCTATGTATGAGTCCAAGAAGAGAGTTGGAATAGAAAATGTGCAAAAATATGCATGGAAGCACTAGGCTTGATGTGCTTTGTGACATGATGACATAAGGGGGTGGTTTAAGAATGAACAACAATAGTGGAATGCTTAATGCAATTCTAAGAACTCTTCCAAACCTCGTGAGAAGTTGAAACCTTCTGCTAGAGGAAGTATGCATAATGATTAGGAGAGGGAGACCTTCAACTTGGAAAAGGGATCTCTACAACCTATGGAATGCAAATAGCAAGAAGTTGAAGCCTTCTACTAGAGGAAGTGTCAGCAATCCTTTGAAGAGTGAGAAGCTCAACCTAAAAAGGGAGGTATCAACCCCGCATCGATGGTTTAAGGTTGGCCAGCAACATAACGTATGCTCATGGTCATCTCTGTGTCGAACTACAATTATGAATATGGTATGGCAGGTTTTGGTTAAGGCATGCTTGATGATGCTTTGAAACTTGTAGATGACCATACGAGGTGAGAAGATGGAGAAAACTCAACTGCAACACTATTCAATACTCTGGAACAAGCTTTGACATATGACTTAAATATCTTCTTGGATGTTGAACCACATTGCCAAGAAGCAATCCATCGAAGATGAATATATGTTCTCGCAAGAGGCTTGTTTTTAAGCATCTATTTGAAGAATGATTGGTTCTATGATAGTCATCACATGGATAAAGATCAAAACATTGATCTTTCATATGGCCAACTCTGTCACAATGTTGGCATTTAACATTCTGTTGTTGCTGCTATGGAAGAGGAGCAGAATCTGGAACAACTGAAGGTGAATTGTCATGAAGAAATCTAACACTCTGAAATTTGATGGGCTTTGAGTAATCTGGAATATGAAAGGATGCCTCCTTATCATATCCAATACTTGTTTTGTGCTTGCTGTTGACAAGAAGTGCAAACTGAATTTTCACACATGTAATCAAATCTGCTTTTGAAATGAGCACTTGATCTGAATCAACATGAACATTATTGACTTGATGACTTTCTCACTGCTGATAGGATCTTGTTTAAAAGTTAGATAGGAGATTGTTCTGAATAATAAAAAAATTCAAAATGATGCTTTTTCTGTTGTAGCTCATCTCTCTGTAACTGTTATTCAAGTTGTAAAAAATATATATTCTCTTGTGCATTTGGAAAACAGGTTTGAATATCAGAAAGAGTGTCCTTGCTGACTTTAACTATGCTTTCAATAGTAGATACAATTAGATTTCTCAATAACTCTAATAATTTTTAAATTTGAGACATAACAAGTGCACCGAATCAATAATCAATGTACAATAGTTCTTAAGGAAGACTATACAAATGACTAAAGAATCACAACTTTATTTTTCTACGTACATATACTTCTCTCTTAGTGTTGATTTATCCCAATTTAATGGAAGCCTAAAAATATCTATGAATGTAGTCACAGATAATGTTCCTTGTGTATCGTAGGCCGCAAAGATAAGAAGCCAATGGCTACAACAACAACGATGTTAGTAACTCAACTCCCCATGATGAATGACTATTGTGCACAGTATTTGTCCCTTCTATATTTATTCTCACAGTGATTGAAGTAATAGACGAGATCCACTTTGAATAGACGCTCGCAACACCGACTTTGACTGGAGACCTTCTCGCATGAAATGGATGTGCTCTCTCATTAGAGTGTGTTGATATTTATGATTGGGAATTACGAAGACGGGGGGTGAATCAGTGATTCAAAATTCTTTATTTTTTCTCAACTTAATCTTCTTCTTATGAAGTTAATGGCTTATGTTTATGCTCTGTTGAGAAATGGCAACAAGAAATTCCAGTTTAATTTGTCCTTGAATTAAACTGTGAATTAAATTCGAATTCTATTCTCATAACAACTTAAAAATAGTTAATTAAGTTTATTAAACTTAGATAACTTAGGAAATTTAACTTGGAAGTATGTTTATCCTCATGTGTATGTTCTCCCTACTTCATAGGTGTCTAGTGTGATTTAATTGTGAATTGTAAAATAGAAGGCTCAGTTTCATGAGTCAGTTCAGCTAAATTAGTTATCAAACTAATTGAAAGACCTAATAGTGAGTTAAGAGTGAGTGGTGTCACTAATGAACTCCACGAGTGCTACTCTAGTTAAATGAATATTTACTCATCACAAACTCATGCATGTCAATTCCGAGAAAGACCCGGTTGAGACTAGAGTGCATGGACACTTTTGCTATTTGTTTTAGATTTTTCTGAGTTACACTGATAGTGCATGCATTCATGAACTGGCGCTTCAGGGATTGCATAGTTTTTAGAGGCTTTATTTCCCTTTAAATACAAGCTATCCTCCATGGAAATTATGCATTAGAATAGAGACTTGGAGAGCTTTTGAAGATGCTAAGATTTGGCCTTGAGCTTTCTACGCTGGTAGCAGCACCGCGTGACCTGTTGCTTCCGGTGGTTATGAGGACAATATTGACAATGGAGATGTAATAACATACGCAGGCCATGGTGGGAGGAATGATAACCAGAGAAAGAAACAGAAATAGGTTTATGATCAGCTTCTCACTCCTGCTAATGCAGCCCTACGGAATAGCTGGAGGAAAAAACAACCCGTTAGATTAATCCGATCTTGCGAGGAATTGCCTTGTGGGTATAGGTATGATGGGCTCTACAATGTAGAGCATTCCTGGTTAGGAAAAGGACGAGCGGGATATCTGGTGTAAAAATTCAGACTAAGGCGGAAAGGAGATCAGCCTCCTCTGGTTTCTCATATAGTGCGGTTTAGGGCCGGTCCCCATGGTAAGAAAATAGGTGTAATCAAGGAAGATATTGCGGAAGGATGACACAAATTTTCTATACCAGTTGTTAATTCCGTAGACAATGTCTACGTTATTGATGATTTCGAATAGCGTGACATATTTCCATTTCTGGGTCCAGCTGTCCCACACAATAGAAAAAGAGTTGTAATTGCGGACGCTGTGGGTCTGTGCCAATCACCCTTTCTATTTGTGTAACCAGTTCTGGGTGTCGCATCTGTTGCATAAAATCTCGAAAGAACGAAGAGTTCTCTAACTTTTCCATAGCCAATTGTACCTTATCGACTATTTTTTGAACTCTTTTATTATCTTCTCCATCAGACGCAGAGGGATTCTCCATAATTACTAATCCAATCTTAGACACTAACCAGTGAAACCATGAGATAATTGAATAAAACACAAGACTTACAACTCTCGAACATAATAGAATAATTTGATAAATCTGGTGATACATTCTATTTACAAAATATACATATTAATACAATTGTATCCATGGCTCTTATACAATTTTATACAATTTCGTATGACAAGACGTCTCTTAGACTTCTATAACGGTTAGCCTTCCTTGAAACGTTTAGCTTTCCGACTCCCAAAAAAACTTCAAATTTATTTTAATCAAATTTTAATTTATTTTAATCGAACTCTTACATATTTTTGTCTATGTATTAGTTAATTTTTTTTTATTTTTTTTAAATATTATGGCTTATTTTTTTTTTTTTCAATATTTAGATGAATGATTCTCAAAGTCTGTCTAATTATCTATAAATAATCATCTTCAAAAGTAAGATAATATTTTACTGTAATTTTTAGGCATACATAAATAATGAAGAGGAGATGTGAAAGATAATTGTGTGATGCATTATTATTATTCACATGATGTATATTTATAATACAATTTACATGTCAATTGGGTTTTATATTCCAAGGTTTTTTGGATTCCCTTTGAATGCTCATATTTCACACCAATTGTTAGAGGATTAGGTGTCCAACATTACCCCCATAATTCGAAGGGCTATGTATGATTCCAAGAAGAGAGTTGGAATACAAAATGTGCAAAAATATGCATGGAAGCACTAGGCTTGATGTGCTTTGTGACATGATGACATAAGGGGGTGGTTTAAGAATGAACAATAACAGTGGAATGCTTAATGCAATTCTCAAAACTCTTCCAAACCTCACAAGAAGTTGAAACCTTCTGCTATAGGAAGTGTGCATAATGATTAGGAGAGTGAGACCTTCAACTTGGAAAAGGGATCTCTACAACCTATGCAATGCAAATAGCAAGAAGTTGAAGTCTTCTACTAGAGGAAGTGTCACCAATCCTTTGAAGAGTGAGAAGGTCAACCTAAAAAGGGAGGTATCAACCCCGCATAGATGGTTTAAGGTTGGCCAGCAACATAAGGTATGCTCATGGTCATCTCTGTCTCGAACTAGATGGTTTAAGGTTGGCCAGCAACATAAGGTATGCTCATGGTCATCTCTGTCTCGAACTACAACTATGAATATTGTATGGCAGGTTTTGGTTAAGGCGTGCTTGATGATGCTTTGAAACTTGTAGATGACCATACGAGGTGAGAAGATGGAGAAAACTCAACTGCAACACTATTCAATACTCTAGAACAAGCTTTGACATATGACTGAAATATCTTCTTGTATGTTGAACCACATTGCCAAGAAGCAAACCATCCAAGATGAATATATGTTCTCACAAGAGGCTTGTTTTTGAAGCATCTATTTGAAGAATGATTGGTTCTATGATAGTCGTCACATGGATAAAGATCAAAACATTGATCTATCATATGGCCAACTCTGTCACAATGTTGGCATTTAACATTCTGTTGTTGCTACTATGGAAGAGGAGCAGAATCTGGAACAACTAAAGGTGAATTGTCATGAAGAAATCTAACACTCTGAAATTTGATGGGCTTTGAGTAATCTGGAATATGAAAGGATGCCTCCTTATAATATCCAATACTTGTTTTGTTCTTGTTGTTGACAAGAATTGCAAACTGAATTTCCACACATGTAATCAAATCTGCTTTTGAAATGAGCACTTGATCTCAATCAACATGAACATTATTGACTTGATGACTTTCTTGCTGCTGATAGGATCTTTTTTAAAAGTTAGATAGGAGATTGTTATGAATAATAACAAATTCAAAATGATGCTTTTTCTGTTTTAGCTCATCTCTCTGTAACTGTTATTCAAGTTGTAAAAAATATATATTCTCTTGTGCATTTGGAAAACAGGTTTGAATATCAAAAAGAGTGTCCTTGCTGACTTTAACTATGCTTTCAACGGTAGATATAATTAGATTTCTCAATAAATCTAATAATTTTTAAATTTGAGACATAACAAGTGCACCGAGTCAATAATCAATGTACAATAGTTCTTAAGGAAGACTATACAAATGACTAAAGAATCACAACTTTATTTTTCTACTTACATATACTTCTCTCTTAGCGTTGATTTATCCCAATTTAATGGAATCCTAAAAATATCTATTAATGCAATCACAGATAATGTTCCTTATGTATCGTAGGCCGCAAAGATAAGAAGCCAATGGCTACAACAACAACGATGTTAGTAACTCAACTCCCCATGATGAATGACTATTGTGCACAATATTTGTCCCTTCTATATTTATTCTCACAGTGACTGAAGTAATAGACGAGATCCACTCTGAATAGACGCTCACAACACCGACTTTGACTGGAGACCTTCTCGCATGAAATGGATGTGCTCTCTCATTAGAGTGTGTTGATATTTATGATTGGGAATTACAAAGACGGGGGGTGAATGAGTGATTCAAAATTCTTTATTTTTTCTTAACTTAATCTTCTTATGAAGTTAATGGCTTATGTTTATGCTATGTTGAGAAATGGCAACAAGAAATTCCAGTTTAATTTGTCCTTGAATTAATCTCTGAATTAAATTTGAATTCTATTCTCATAACAACTTAAAAATAGTTAATTAAGTTTATTAAACTTAGATAACTTGGGAAATTTAACTTGGAAGTATGTTTATCCTCATGTGTATGTTCTCCCTACTTTGTAGGTGTCTAGTGTGATTTAATTGTGAATTGTAAAATAGAAGGCTCAGTTTCATGAGTCAGTTCAGCTAAATTAGTTATCAAACTAATTGAAAGACCTAATAGTGAGTTAAGAGTGAGTGGTGTCCTAATCTAGTTAAATGAATATTTACTCATCAAAAACTCATGCATGTCAATTCCGAGAAAGACCCGGTTGAGACTAGAGTGAAGGGACACTTTTGCTATTTGTTTTAGATTTTTCTGAGTTACACTGATAGTGCATGCATTCATGAACTGACCCTTGAGGGATTGCATAGTTTTTAGAGGCTTTATTTCCCTTTAAATACAAGCTATCCTCCATGGAAATTATGCATTAGAATAGAGACTTGGAGAGCTTTTGAAGAGGCTAAGATTTGGCCTTGAGCTTTCTTATGAATTGGAGATTGAATTTGTTGAGTGTTGGGATTGTTCTAGAGAGAACAAGCATTTTAATTTCATCTCGATTTTACGGATTAGTACAAAAAATATAGTGGGGTTTTGAGCTATGGCTTTCCCTGGATATTTATTGTGTTATGTGCCTTTGATTCTCTTCCTTTAGTGATTATTGTTTTCTCGGTGTTTATGGGCTTCCGCTGTAAAGAGTAGAAGTAGATTCTTGCCTCTTGCTTTAGAAAATTGCATTAGCTTGTGATTCTACAGGATTTTCTACATGGTATCGGAGCTGAGAAAAATATACTAGAGGAGATTCCGAAGTTTTGAGTTTCTGGATTACAGGTGAAAGTCTAATTTGCAATACATACTTCAGGATCAACACATGGCGTTCCATGGGTTGAGGCTTGAGTATGCGTGTGAAGGAAACTCGAATTTCATAGCTTGGAGGGACAGGATGGAGGGTGTGCTAGAGGACAATGGCTTAAAGGAATTTGTTGAACAAGCAATTCCAAAGCTAGCAGCTACTGATGCACAAAACTTATCCGAGTGGAAGAAGTGTGTGGCAAAGGCAAGGCAGATAATCCTTGAAGGAGTTCGAGATCATATTGTCTCGAGTCTCCATGGAAAGGAAACCTCAAATGCTATGTGGAAAACGTTGACAGACTTGTATCAGAATAGTGGTGATCAAAGGAAGTTGGCACTGAAGGATAAACTTCGTAAAATCAAGATGGAGAAAAGAGAGACGATTCCGAAATACTTGACCAAGTTCAGTCAATGTCAGGATGAACTTGGAAGTGTTGGAACCACAGTTGCTGAGGAGGATATGGTGAACATTGATCTTCTTGGACTCCCAAATAGTTGGCATAGTTACCAAGACTCTATTAATGGTCGGGAGAAGCTGTTAGATTTCGAATGACTATGGTCAGATTTGATGCAGGATGAGATCAGGAGGAACATGTGGGATAGCTCTTTATCAAAGGCTAATGATGAAGAGAATTGTGCCTTAGCGATTAAGGAAAGGAAGGGGAAAGGTAAAATTTCACATTCCAAATTAGATTCTTATCATGGAGGTAAGAACAAGGACATGATGAAAGTTAAATCATTCCATTGTCACAATATGGGTCACTTTGCTACAAATTGTCCATTGCACAAGTCCAAGGAGAAGTCCTCTAGAGGAGCGGCGGGTGAGGCTTTAGCCTCCCTATTCGAATTGGATTTTTTCCTCATTGCATGCATGTTGTCTTCAATGATTGGAAGTGTTTGGTACTTAAACAGTGGATCTTATTTCCACATGACTCCCGACTAAGAGTTATTTAGTGAACTGGAGGAGAAAGATCTCAAGATGCATATCGAGATGGGTGATGTCAGTAAGTATAGTGTTACTGGTGTGGACACTATTACTTTTTGGAGGGAGCATGCGGCTCCACTCACCTTGAAGAATGTTGCGCATGTACCCGGACTGACGAAGAACTTGGTATCTGTTTCCATGCTTGAGGATAGTGGCTTTGATGTGATATTTTTGAAAGGAAAGGCATTCCTTCGACACATAGCCACAGGTCAAGTAAAGAAGATAGGGATTCGAGTTCATAATCTCTATAATATAGAGGTAGAGGATTATGTTGCTTTGAGTTCAAAAGAGGAAAAGATGTTGAGCCGAGACGTTGGTGAGTTATGGCACAGACGATTCGGCCACTTGCATCATAGGGCTTTGAAGATATTACAACAAATCTCTACTAGTCTTCCAAGAGGCAAGCTTGAGCAAGTTGATACATGCAAGTGTTGTACTTTGGTAAAATAGACCAAGTCTTCACAGTCGAGCAAAGTCTATTATGGAGAGGGTCCATTTAGATGTGTGTGGACCATTCTCGACAGCATCCATGTCCAAACACAAGTATTATGTTATATTTGTTGATGACTATTCTTGTAAATGATGGGTATTTTTTATGTAGAAAAAGGATCAAACTTTCACAAATTTTTATGAGTTCAAAGCATTGGTAGAGAAAGAGTCTATCAAGAAGGTTAAAGCTCTACGGAGTGATAACAACAGTGAGTATGTCTCCAATGAGTTTAAGAAATTTTGTGCAGCGAAATGGATTAAACAAGAGTTGACAGCACCCCATAACCCTCAACAAAATGGGGTTTCCGAGAGGAAGAACGAGAGCATAGTAGGGGGATGAAAGGAAATGTTGCATGATTAGGGCCTACCACTACACTTGTGGGCCAAGGCATGCAACACATCAGTTTATGTTCAGAACCGTATCCCACAACAGATACTTGAGATGAAGACACCAGAGGAGGCTTATTGCGGTAGGAGGCCAGATGTTGGTCACTTCAGGATTTTTGGGTCATCGGTTTATTTCCATGTGACCAAAGATGCACGGAAGAAGCTTGAGCCAATATTAGATTTGGGGATCTTTGTAGGGTACACTGATACACCCCACAACTATCGAGTGTATATGTCGACCAATTGGATGACAGTAGTTTAGAGGGATATCAGGTTCGATGAGGAGAAGCCCATGCGAGTATCCCTTGAGACGGAGCTTGAGCTACATGTGAATGAGGATATTTTAGCTCCTAAGGTTGAGGGGCCTCAGTTTGATGTTGAGAAGCCACATGTAGAGGTTCAGAAAGTGGATACATCCACTCAAGCAGAGTCTTCTAGAGAGGGAAGAAAGTGCACTAGAGAGGTTGACAGATTGTTGGATGATGCACCGGAGAATGTGGGAGCACCCTCTTCTCAGCGCAGAAAGAGGGGGTGACTAGAGAGGTACACTGGATACATGGAACTTATGGGTGCATGTGTTGTGACAAAGCCATCTTCCATTCAAGAAGCAGTGCAACAATCGGTTTGGGTTGATGTGATGGTGGAGGAGCATGAATCCATAGTTTGAAACAGTGTTTGGGATGTGGTCTTGAGACTGGACGACAAGTTAGTTGTGATATCCCGTTGTATTTACAAGCTAAAGCAAGCTGAAATTGGTAGCGTGGAGAAGAATAAGGCCAGATTAGTGGCTCGTGGATTTTCATCGGTAGAGGGGATTAACTATGATGAGAAGTTTTGTTTTGGTGTAAGGTACTCACCAATCAGATCTTTTTTTGCACTATCAACACAGATGGGTTGGAATATCCATAAGATGGATCTAAAGACTGCCTTCCTTAATGGCATGATTGAGGAATAGGTGTACATAGAAAATGGTGAAGGTTTTGAAACCTTGGACTATGAGTCGCATGTGTGTCGACTCAAGAGAGCGTTGTATGAGCTGAAAAAATCACCTCGTGTTTGGTACACCAGGATAGATAGCTGCTTCATTGGGTTGGGCTTCATGAAGAGTGAAGCAGATGTGAACCTGTATCACATAGTGGTGGAAGGTAAGTTGTTGATCATTGTACTTTATGTAGATGATATTTTAATGGTAGGCAATGAGAATCTCATAAAATATTGCAAGGAGGACCTTGCAAGAGAGTTTGAGATGAAGGACATGGGGCTCATGCATTACTTTCTTCGCATGGAGGAATGATAGGGAGATGGGGAGTTTTTTGTATCTCAGTGAAAGCATGCCAACAAGATACTCAGGAGATTCCGCATTGAGAGTAGTAAACCCATGGCGACACCTCTAGTTGGTAACTGGAGGAAGGAGGATGCTACTTCAGGGGAAGTAGTGGAAGCTATTGTTTACACACATATTGTGTGTTCACTCATGTACTTGGTGAACACATGACCGATATGTGCTATGTAGTTAACCAACTTAGTCAAACGATGGTTAGGCCTACCAAGCTATATTTCAAGGCGACAAAGCATCTATTGTGATAACCTAGAGGCACTACTCATTTTGGGTTATGGTATAGATAGACAGAGGTAGTGAAGATTCAAGGCTTCACCAATGCAGAATGGGCAGGGAGTTCATCTGACAGGAAGAGAACATCAGGAGGGATCTTTAGTATTGGGTCAATGATAGTTTCTTGGTACAATAGGAAACAAAGATTGGTTGCACTCATTTTAGGAGAGGTAGAGTACATGGTTTCAAGTCATGAAGCATGTGAGTCTATCTGGATGAGGAAGATCCTAGCTGGTTTGTTTTGGCAGAAGATGGATCCGACAGTGATTTGTTGTGATAATCAAAGTTGTATCAAATTCTCTGAAAATCCAGTCTTTCATGATCAGTCCAAGCATATTGATATCTGGTATCATCATCTCAGTGATTATGTATTGAGGTGGATCATGTTGTTAGATTACATTCCCACAGAGGAGTAAGATGCTGACATCTTGACAAAGGCATTGTCAATATGTAAATTCGAGTTTCACAGAGATAGGATCGGGGTAGTTGATAATCCCTTCCTTGGTGAGAGGGAGTGTTGAGAAATCGCAACAAGAAATTCCAGTTTAATTTGACCTTGAATTAAACTGTGAATTAAATTTGAATTCTATTCTCATAGAAACTTAAAAATAGTTAATTAAGTTTATTAAACTTACTTAACTTAGGATAATCGAGCTAGAAGTCTTTTTTTCGTCATGTGTATGTTCTCCCTACTTTGTAGGAGTCTAGTGTGAGTTAATTATGAGTTGTAAAATAGAAGACATCGTTTCATGAGTTAGTTCAGCTAAATTAGTTCTCAAACTAATTGAGAGACCTAATAGTGAGTTAACACTCAGTGGTGTCACTAATGAACTCCACTAGTGCTACTCTAGTTAACTTAATATTTACTTATCAGAATCTCCTGCATGTCAATTCCGAGAAACACCCAGTTGAGACTCGAGTGCAGGGACAATGTACTATTTGTTTTAGCTTTTTTTGAGTTTCCCTGATAATGCATGCATTCATGAACTGACCCTTCAGGGATTGCCCATTTTTTAGAGGCTTTATTCCCCTTTAAATACAAGCTATCCTCCATAGGAATTACGCATTAGAATAGAGACTTGGAGAGCTTATGAAGAGGCTAACGTTTGGCCTTGAGCTTGCTTATGAATTGGAGATTGAATTTGTTGAGTGCTCGGATTTTTCTAGAGAGAACAACCATTTTCATTTCATCTTGATTTTCTAGATTAATACAAAACAAATAGTGGGGTTTTGAGATGTCGCTTTCCCTAGATATTTATTGTGTTATGTGCCTTTGATTCTCTTCCTCTATTGATTATTGTTTTCTCGATTTTTATGGGGTTCTGCTGTAAAGAGTAGAAGTATATTCTTGTCTCTTGCTTTAGCACATTGCATTAGCTTGTGAATCTACAGGATTTTCTGCATGGTATCGGAGCTGAGAATAGTATACTAGAGGATATTTCGAATTTTCATGTTTCTGGGTTACAAGTGAAAGTTGAATTTGCAATACATACTACAGGATCAGCTCATGGCGTTCCATCGGTTGAGGCTTGAGTATGCCTGTGAAGGCAACTCAAATTTCATATCTTGGAGGGATAGGATGGAGGTTGTGTTAGAGGACAATGGCTTAAACGAATTTGTTGAACAAGCAATTCCAAAGCCAGCAGGTACTGATGCACAGAACTTGGCCGAGTGGAAGAAGTGTGTGGCAAAGGCAAGGTGGATAATCCTTGAAGGAGTTTGAAATCATATTGTCTCGAGTCTCCATGGAAAGGAAACCTTGCATGCTATGTGGAAAACATTGACAGAATTGTATTAGAATAGAAGTGATCAATGAAAGTTCGCACTGAAGGATAAAATTCATAAAATCAAGATGGAGAAAGGCGAGACAATTCTGAAATACTTGACCAAGTTCACTCAATGTCGGGATGAACTTGGAAGTGTTGGAGCCACGGTTGGCGAGGAAGGTATGGTGAACCTTGCTCTTCTTGGACTCCCAAAGAGTTGGCATAGTTATCAATACTCTGTTAATGGTCGAGAGAAGCTGCAAGATTTCGAATGACTATGGTCAAATTTGATGCAGGACGCGATCAGGAGGAACACAAGGGACAACTCTTCTTCAGACACTGATGATGAAGAGAACTGTGCCTTAGTGATTAAGGAAAGCAAGGGGAAAGGTAAAATTCCCATTCCAAATCTGATTCTTATCATGTAGGTAAGAAGAAGGACATGATGAAAGTTAAATGCTTTTATTGTCACAATATGGGTCACTTTATTACAAATTGCCCATTGCACAAGTCCAAGGAGAAGTCCTCAGGAGGAACGGTGGATGAGGCTTTGGCCTCCCAATTCGGATGGACTTTTCCCTCATTGCATGCATGGTGTCTTGAATGATGTGAAATGTCTGGTACTTAGACAGTGGATCTTCTTTCCACATGACTCAAGATTAAGAGTTATTTAGTGAACTGGAGGAGAAAGATCTCAAGATACATATCGAGATGGGTGATGTTGGTAAGTATAGTGTTACTGGTGTGGGAACTATTACTTTTTAGAGGGAGCATATGGCTCCACTCACCTTGAAGAATGTTATGCATGTACCCAGACTAATGAAGAACTTGGTATCCATTACCATGATTTTGCATAGAGGCTTTGATGTGATCTTTTCGAAATGAAAGGAGTTTCTTCAACACATAACCATGGGTCAAGTAATGAAGATAGGGGTTCGAGTTCAAAATCTCTATAAGATAGAGGTAAAGAATTGTGCTCCTTTGAGTTCAAAAGAGGAAAATATGTTGAGCCAAGACGTCGGCGAGTTGTGGCACATGCGGTTGGACCACTTGCATCATGGGGCTTTGAAGATATTCCAGCAAATCTCTACCAGTCTTGCCAAAGGTACGCCTGAGCAAGTTGATACATGCAAGGGTTGTACTTTGGGAAAATACACCAAGTATTCCTTTGGAGACACAGAGAGTTGAGTAGAGCCTATTATGGAGAGAGTCCACTTAGATGTGTGTAGACCATTCTTGGCAGCATCCACGACCAAACACAGGTATTATGTTATATTTGTTGATGACTATTCTTGTAAATGTTGAGTATTTTTTATGCAGAAAAACGATCAAACTTTCACAAAGTTTTGTGAGTTCAAAGAATTGGTAGAGAAAGAGTCTGTCAAGAAGGGTAAAGCTCTACGAAGTGATAATAGTGGTGAGTATGTCTCCCATGAGTTTAAGAACATCTGTGTAGTGGAAGGGATTAAATGAGCGTTGACAGCACCCTATAACCCTTAACAAAATGGGGTTGTGGAGAGGAAAAATAGGAGCATAGTAGAGGTAGAAAAGGAAATGTTGCAGGATCAGTGCCTACCACTACACTTGTGGTCTGAGGCATGCAAAA
Organism: Pinus tabuliformis; assembly: GCA_031772625.1. Taxonomy (NCBI): domain Eukaryota; kingdom Viridiplantae; phylum Streptophyta; class Pinopsida; order Pinales; family Pinaceae; genus Pinus; species Pinus tabuliformis. The sequence goes on along the minus strand of CM062818.1, from coordinate 104,797,282 downwards.
CAACGGTTTATGCTCAGAACCGTAGCCCACATCGAATACTTGAGATGAATACACCAGAGGATGCTGATTCCAATAAGAGGCCAGATGTTGGTCACTTTGGGATTTTTGGGTCATTGGTCTATTGCCGTGTGACCAAAGATGCACGAAAGAAGCTTGAGCCAATAACAAAGTTGGGGATCTTTGTGGGGTACACTGATACACCCCACAACTATCATGTGTACATGCCGACCAGTTGGATGACAGTGGTTCGTAGGGATATCAACTTCGATGAGGAGAAGGCCATGCGAGTATCCCTTAAGAGGGAGCTTGAGCTACATGTGAATGAGGAAATTTTACCTCCTAAGTTTGAGGGGCCTCAAATTGACGTTGAGCAGCCACATGTAGAGGTTCATAGAGTGGAGACATCCACTCATGTGTAGTCTTCCAGAGAGGGAAGAAAGTGCACTAGAGAGGCTGAAAGTTTGTTGAATAATCCACGAGAGAATGTGGGAGCACCCTCTTCTCAGTGCAGACAAAGGAGGTCACTAGAGAGGTACACTGGATACATGGCACTTGTGGGTGCACGTGTTGTTACAAATCCATCTTCCATTCAGGAAGCAATGTAGCAGTTGGTTTTGGTTGATGCGATGGTGGAGGAGTACGAATCCATAGTTCAAAATCGTGTTTAGGATGTGGTCCCAAGACTAGAGCACAAGTCAGTTGTGAGCTCCCGTTAGGTTTACAATGTAAAGAAAGCTGCAAATGGTAGTGTGGAGAAGAATAAGGCCATATCAGTGGCCCGTGGATTTTCACAGGTAGAGGGGATTGACTATGATGACACCTTTTCTTCTGTTGCAAGGTACTCATCAATTAGATCTATTTTGGCACTATCAGCACATATTGGTTGGAAGATCCATCAGATGGACGTGAAGACTTCCTTCCTCAATGGCATGATTGAGAAAGAGGTGTGCATAGAGAAACTGTCACACGGAATAAGTCGATCTTGCGGACAAGATAGACCTTCCTAGAATCTAAAGAAGACCTAATGTCAAGCAAACCAACCAGACAATATCTTTCTCTAAATATGCTTTTATAAACAATGGCAAACAAGTGTTTTTAGGGCCTACCTTAGGTCCAACGCAAGTTTGTGGATGCCCTTGCTCCTTCGATCCAAATGAGCTCCTTTGTCACGGATCTGCAAACACAAACAAGGCAAACAAATTAAATAGCACCTTAAAATCCAATATCGTAAAACATATTTAACATGAAAGTCAAAGAGTCCATGAAACAAATAACATGAGATACTTGTTGAGAAAAATGAGTTTGATTGTATTAATTCAAAAGAAGAAGAACTTTACAACCTGTGCCTTGACGCTGTACAACATGGAAAATTTTAGGGGCTAATGTTCGCCCAGTGGGCTAATTTTCCATGATTTTTCCAAAAAATGATTCGCCAATTTCCAATTTTTATAAAAGATGATTCGCCCAAATTTTAGAATATAAAATTATTTTATCTTAAAAATCGCCAACATTATATAGAGACTATATATAAAATCCTTATAAATTTGAATAATTTTGCAAATATATCATTAAAAAATTTATAGTTTGCATATTAGGGATTAGTGAGATTCGCCAATGTTTTTAAACTTCAAGAAAATTTTCCATCCTTAAAATTTTCCTTGCTGTACAAGCTCCTCCCAGGGTCTAGAAAGAAGTCTCCTCTACTTTGACAAGTTTCACTCTCTTCCCAATGAAGCCAAAAAGGTATGTGATCTCTCCTCTTAAGCTTAACTAGGAAGTATTAATTTCACCAGCATTTACCCTAAAAAATGCTCAGCTTCTAACCTCTCCAGCAACCAGCCCAATGCCTGAATTTATAGTGCAATGGAGGGAAGTTACTAGGTCCTCCTTCAAAGGGATAAAGCCCTCCCTCAAAGGGATAGCTCCTCTCATCAAGGGATTAGCTCCTTCTCTTTTGGGATGCATGAACCACCTCAGAGCGAACAATCCACGTCAAAATTCCTTCTAGAATCCTATAGAATTAACCCAAAGTGAGTTTTTTAAGATAAAACTTGCGCCTTTTGACTTTCACAGGGGTCTGCACCCACACCTTTAGGGACAGAGCAGGCAGGTCCACAGTTTTTGTAAACAGAAGGTGCGGGACCGCAGGTGACAGTGAGAGAAAGTGCGGAACCAGAGTTTCATTGATTTTTAATGTCTTTCTCTCATTTTCAAAGCTTGACTTGAAGAGCTGAGGTCTGAGACTTGCTTAGGAGGATAGTTCAAGTGATGATAGACCCATACTGACTGCAAATAATCATGGTGACGATATTTTTGTGTAACAGATTGCCCCCTAAAGTGCGAAGTCTGTAGTAGATGAGGATTTCATTTATCATTTAGGAAGAGTGAAGTACTTTATCATTTCAAGGATCATCTTATGGAGAGCCCAGTTGGAACCTATAAAAACATTCAATGCAAGATATATATATGAGATCATATCATCGCTGAGGTAGGCATTCCCATACTCAGATCAAAACTAACTAAAAAACTAACTACTGCTCTGATACAAGAATGATCTTGTAAAAATCACAAGTATGGACTCATGTGGGCACAGTATGGACGCAACCATCCATTTATGAATAGTCCATTATATAATGAATACAAAATTCCTCGCAGCCTGGATTGTGGAAACTAGATCCAAGGTCTTCATTTCTACTTCCCAAAACAGTACGATTCTATCCATGCGAATGAATGTGTTGATGTCAAACATGGTAGAAACCACTTGATTACCAGTCAATGATGCAAACTATTAACAAGTGTGAGAGAAACCACCAGTGATGTCAATGGCTCTCAAAGTACCCAGTGCAATCCATGAGATGTGAATAAATGTGTTGGTGTCGAACATGTCACGGAATCCTTTGATCGAAGGTCAATGATGCAACCTATCGTCAAAGGCGAGAAACCTGCCATTGAGGCATGCATATCTCAAGGTACTGACGATTTCTAGATCATCTTTCTAGATAATGAGCTGAAGTCGATAGAAAGAGATCCGTCGCAGGCAAGCCCACAACAAGAAATCATAGATCAAGTTGAAGAAATTTAGTTGCAAGGACTGACTCAGGGATGGTCAAGATGGATGACAGATATTTTGCAGATGAATGGCTTATTGGTAGTGACCCTTGAACACATAACGACATGACAGATGGTTTGGTGACAATTGACCCAAAGTTAATATCCAGAAACCGACTGAAGACTTTCAATGTGGTTTGATCAAATATTAGGCAAAGAATTTCCCAACCTAGGTGAATAAAAGTGTCGTGTTCAAGAGCGGTTACAAAGTATGACAAACAGGCTAATTTTTCTCTCTTTTCCCCCACCATTTCTGGCAAGTACCTCTGTATTTTTGACAAGCTTGAGGAGGATAACATTTGCTTGATTATAAGCTCATCCTTCAGATGAGTCCAACTTAGCTTAAAATCAAACCCTAAGAAGGAGTGGTTCGTTCCTATTTGTAATTGAATAGGTCCTTTACTGTGAAATTTTAACGAGTCCAGTATAGGAGAAACTCGGCATCTTTCAATTTTAGAGAGTCTGAAAAACTTAAGAAAACTCCAGGGTTGACCTTTTTCATAAATTTGTGTCTCCCAAGCCCGAAAAAGTATAAAATAATACTTGAAAGAACTGCTTGATCTTTTACGACCAAGGAGTACTTTTCGTCATTAGTGCCCTTGATCCAAAAAAGTAAGAAAGTGATCAACGACATGTCATTTTATAACCAATATCGAATTTGAAAGAACAAAAATCCAGCAATCTTTTCATGTTTTTACGGTTAGAAAAGAGTTGTAAGTGGACCGTCTTTTAATTCTGTTTTAACGAGTTTAAAAGAAAAACTCGGCAATCTTTTCATGTTTCAGGAATCAGAAAAGAGCTTAAAGGTGACTCTAAATGTTTTTTCGTCGAAAATGATAGATTTCTCCTGAATAATCCGTTATCCTGCACAAAAACACAAACATTACTCATACCTGTTTGAAATGGATAAAAATGTCGCAAAAATACCTTCCCAAAGTGAAACATAAACAAATTTGCAATTTATTTACTCAAAAAACTTATAAAAAGGGCCTTCTTCAATTCATTTTACCGTTTGAGTTTTGGGTGAGAAAATAGTGCTTTTGTCCAAAAAACTTCCCGTGAAGATTGCGGAAAATCCAACCGTCAGAATCCAACACCATCTTCTCAAGGTAATCCACACCATCTTACTCTTCATTTTTGACCATTTCAATTTTTATTTTAGTCATTCATTTCATTTTTTGGGAGGGTTTTTAGGCTTAAAATCCGCGCGCGGGGGCCCGCAGGTTTACCACTACTGGCCTGCGGACCCCGACTTTTTCTCCATTGGGAAAAAGCCAGGGGTCCGCACCTTCCATGTAGATAAGGTGTGGTCCCATGCACTGTGTCTAACCCGGAGGGTGCGGTCCCCGTCGCAAGGGTTTTTAACCCAAAAATTCTCAAAATTGGACCAAACAAAATAATTTCTAGCATTTTAATTTATCTTTATACTTGATGCAGAGAGTACATCATGCTAGATTGGCATGAACGAGAGCATGAGGACGTGGATGCTGCCACATGGAATCATCAGCCTTCACTTGATGCTTTGAGGGCGTGCGGCTTGTACAAATTCTGGGCCATTCCTGGCATGAGGGCTCAGGTGGATTTCTTACAGTGGTTGGTTGATAGATGGAGCATACAGGACTAGTGCTTTTTCATTGGTGGCCACCATCTCGAAATCGAGCCGACGGACACATATTTCTTGATTGGTTTGCCTAAGAGAGGCGAAGACTTGACTCTGTTTGGGGCTAGGCCAGGTGGCCAGTCTGTCGATAGCCTCCGGCTAGAGTTCTGCAACAGCCAGGCTAGAGACAAAGGGATAGACATAAAGACCATATCCCATCCTGAACTCATGGTGATTGCATTTACTATCACCAGACTTTGCAGGGCTGCCGCATTACATATTTCCACCGGATCCCAGATGCGTATGGCAGTTGATTGCTTTCGGGGCACCATCTTCAACTGGTGCGATGCTGTGTTGGCAAATCTAAAAGGCCAACTGACTAGGTCCAAAAACAGACATCTAAAGACCTTTGGTTATGGGGCTTTGGTTGTGAGTTTTTGCCTGGAGAGGGTTCCCATTTTGATCCCGCAACACCTTACTGTTGGAGCTGGGCTTCCTCGAGAGCCCAAACTGATGTGATGGGTCGCAGTTATGGCCCGTCATCAGGACAAGAGGACAGAGGTTGCTCAATTCAAACCTGAGTATTTCCAATGGCTGGAAAACTAGGTCTTTTCTATTCAGGACTTCCCTTACGCTGGGGTAGATTTTCGTGGTGACCCAGACATGGATCTTCAACTAGGAGAGCAGTGGGATGACTCAGGTAAAATCATTTTCAACATTTTTCCTATTTTAATTTGTTTTATTATTTTTCCATCGTCTCAAAATTGATAGCAAAAGTTTCAAATGCAGATGTGGGTCCACAGTGACGAGCCGCTCTCCGGCCTTACGAGAGGAAACAACCAGTTGCAGCCACACCAGCCCCACAGGACGAATCAGCAGAGGTTTTGGCCGAGTTGGAGGGTCATCTCGAGCGCTTGACAGGAGATATTCCGGAGACCACTATGGATGACATTCCTCGTCGACTTCAGTGCTATGTGATTGGGGTCCCGGGACCTTTTAGGAGGTTCCTTTGCAAGGTGGCCCGTGCAGTGGTTTCTTATCGAGATCATCACCAATGATAGGATGATCGCCTATTGTGGGCACATATGACATTTTTGTTTTTTGTACTTATCATTTTTGTTGATCATAAGGTGTTTTTCAACCTATGATCGAGGACGATGTATTTTTTGACAAACTCCTATATATATATCACTATTACCGGCTTATCTTGTAATTCATGTTATGGAATGGTTTTAAATTTACATGTATGATTATTGCAAATGTCTATTTAACATTCGAGAAGCAATTTCATCTGCTAATGTATTTAAAGATCTTGGAATATGCTGATATTCAATATAGTCAAATTCACGTTCCAAGAGATGCACTCTCAAAAATAATCTTAATAACACTGGATTTCTAATGGCATACACTCTATTAAGCTGTAATACAATGAGTTAAGAATCTAACCTCACTATCAAACACTGAATCCCAAATGGAATAGATTCAGATAATAACTCAATCATTGCACTATACTCGGCAATGTTGTTCGTTGTTTGACCGAGGCTTACCCCATGCATAGATACTAACTCGTCAGAGGGCGAATAGATAACCCAAGCTGCGGAAGAAATGTTTCGTGTATTATGACAAGCACCATCAACGAAACTTATGTATGTTTGGAGAGGCATCGACATCTGCAATATCAAGAGTAAAACGAAGATAAGCAGAAATAATGACGAAAAAACGCTCTCTAAGCTAAGCACACTGTTTAAACTAAAACACACCAGCTAGAAAGAAAAACTATCCTAACTAAGAATCTTCATACCCATTCTTTAAGCATAATACCTCTTCAGGTAAAGACTATTTCTGGGTTTACCCAAAGAGTCCCCGTCAAAGTCTACCAATTCATAGGCCCCTTTTGCTAGCTTTCGCTTGACAAAATAAGGACCATGCCACATAGGAACGAATTTTCCAACACCTAATTTATCATTAGCTTGATCGTAAACTAAGACTAGATCTCCTTCTGAAAAATTTCGAGGGGTCACATTTCGATCATACTGAGCTTTCATGCGTTTTGCGTGAGTCTCGATTGCCAATGCAACATCACGTCGATTCTCATCTAATTGAGCCAAGTATAAAAAATGCTTTTCCTGTTTGGAAGTGGCTGGAAGTAACTCGATGGCCATTTGCAGTGACAAGATTTCGCATTGAATGGGTAGCACAGCTTCCAAACCATATGTTAGTCTCTTATACCAATATGGTTTCATTTTTCATGATTGACAGTGTAAGTTCCAAAAATGTTCATCTTTGATGGTACAAAGGTTCCATATTTTGTGAAAGAAATAGACAGTTAAACAATGTAAAGAGGGTATGCCTTAAAAGAATAATTAAAAGGCAAGAAAATGAATTGGTCAGAAATAATAATTGAAATGAACCCCAGAGAAAGACCAGGAAAGTGGCCAACCGAAATGCCACTGCTATCTTGATGGATGGCCCAACAGTTCAAGCTGGGCCATCCCATGTTTTAAATTGCCTGCTCTAGACTAGAGAATGAATACCTGCTCAAACAGTTCAAGCTTGGCAGATGAGTAGCTAGATAGAGAAAGGAAGGAGCCCAGTTACTTAATCTGGGCCCTTGGAAGACATAAGGGTAGATTTAGATAGGAGGGAAGCAAAAGGAAAAGAGGATTATCATGGTTTGCAAGGGTAAGTGCACCCATCCAAAAGAACAAAAAATGTTAGGTCTATTAGGCAGGGTAGGAAGTTGGAGGTTGCAGAAGTAAGATTTGATCACATGATATGATTGAAAATCTTATCTTATCTCACCAATAGAAGAAGGGCAAGAACAATGGTCCATATGGAAAACTATCAAACCGTCTCTAACTTCCCTCATTCCCTTCAAAAGGTTTCTTACTACCATCTCCTTGAGGACTTTATGATCTGCCTAAATAGTCCTCCTTGCATTTCTCTCTTGACAAAGTCAAGACAAGTTGTGACCTTCTTCTTCAAAAAGAAGCCACATTTCTTGTGTAAAGCTCTCACTTCATACTTCATCTATCTCTGCTTTCCCACTTCACCTCACATACCCATATTAACTTCTAACCCTATTATATAGCTCCCTAGTACATCCCCACCCCTATTTCTTACAAAAAATATAGAAAATTCGCAAAAATATATTAAATATCCCCCCCACCTTACCATTATAGCTAAGTAACATTGTCATGGGAGACATTAATCCATCTGGGACTATAGTCAACCCTTCTACGTCCTTACCCCGAAATTAATCTAACCCCTGGTTAAGATTAATAGCCTATACCTAAAATCCCATTCACCTAAACCCTTGCAAAAATTGCCCCCTCAAGTTAAAACCCAATGTTTTTAATGGTAGAATGTTTAAATACTTTTTTACACATTGCGGCGCCATGTCCTGCGTTATTTTCAACCCCAAAAACCCACCAAAACTAAGGTTTTAAACCCGCGCCATAAAATATCATTTAAATAATGGGCGGGTCCCGCTCCCAAACCTGCACGCCGCACCACAGGCCCCGCTAGCCGTTGATCTCCCACCGCGCCCGATCCAATGGTGGGCGGGTGATATGAGCTGCCAACATGTCGAGCTTTAACGTCTGGGGGATGGCCAGTTTTTCTGCCATACCCCCGCCATGTGTCGGCAGCTCGGGGTGTTCGGAGGCCTCCCCCCCGAAACCGCTTATCCCCAAAGGCGGTGCGGGGAAACCAGAAACTGCCTTCCGTAAACCGGCTTCCCCCCAGTACGTCACTGCTCTCATCACTATGACATCATGCCCAGGCCCCCGCCATTATGCCACGTCGCCCGCCATGCTGTCTTTGCACCCCCGCGTTGTGCCGCCGTGTCCCGCCACGCTGTCATCCCAGTCAGCATCCACGTCACCCGTCTGTACCCGGGGCTCGCTGATGACATCATGTTAACGTCATCACGGGAAAGTGCCAAAAGCAAGTATCCGCCAAATTTATCGTTAAAAAGGCCGAAAGTGACCGTTTTTTGTCATTTTCACTATACAAACGTGGTTGTGCTGTTCTGCTCGTCACCACCAACTACCTCCGGATTCCAAAATTCGCTACATTGGAAGCCATCACTTGAAAATTCGACGATAGTCTTCGTCCTCCAAATCAATTCGACCACCCTCAGCGTTGGTTAATCCAGGTATTTGCCAAATTCAACCCGTTCGCCCGTGTTCTTCCTGTTCTCTGCAAATTTTTCCACTAAACTACCTACAAAACTCCTTAATCTAATGCTACTGTCCTATAAATGTTGGCCTAAATAATCTAAGGCACCCCCTGTTTAAGATAGCCGAGCACTATACATAATTTTACTGTCACAGAATCGTTTTCGGGCTTGAATTTTCCATATACTCTCACACCTGCCTGGCATTGTTCCCTTTTGCCGTGTTTCGATTCAAGCTCTCAGTACATTAAGCTGCAAACCTTTACTCCTCTGCATTTACCCTTAGTGTCTCTAAATTATGAGATTTCACCAGAAGAAGCCAAAGCTCAAATCAAACTCTTCAAGTTGTTCTTTTCAAAAGGAAACTTTGGCTCCAACTACACTCATTATGCCACTCCTCTTCAAATCCTCATAAGCTATAATCTTCAGCCTGTTATACTCAAAAACTTCATTCTAAAGATAACACCTGAAAGTTCTACAATGGCTACACCATCAGCTCTCAGTGTCACTCCTATGAATCCACCAAACAAGGAGCTTGAAGCCATGCCTCTTGCTGATAGAGATTACCTGATCCAAGATCTTTTCGGTGACAGAAACCACTTACAAACCTTCTGCCAGTTGAGAAACAACTATCTAAGCAACAATGACACATATGCTATATGGGATTCCAATTTGCCTTATTATTTCCTCCCATCTGTCAATATCTTTCCAGAGCTCATCCACTTATGTGCTGAGAACTATGATCCAACTCAGAGAACTGTTAAGTCTCCATCTGGGAGCATACGTTTTCACATTATTCTTAAATCCATCAACCAAATGCTCAATTTCAAGTAGACTCAGCTGTTGTTTCCCTTCTCCATGAACTATTTGCTGGATGCAGGCGCCAAACTCTCCAGTGTTGACATTGAAAAGATCACCAAGACATTCATGAGGGCAGACCGCCAGCCTACAGGGCCACCTCCTTTGTTATATGTCCATTTCAATGAGGTAGGCAGACTCCTAGTTGATATGATCTCCAATGTGCTGGGCTTCAAAACCAGTGAGCACATTGATGAGACAGTGTTGGTATTATTAGCTACATATAGTCCAAGCCTGCCCCCTGCTTACAAATATAACTTTGCCAAGTTTATAGCCAATGAAATACATGACCAGCTATTGAAAGTGGATAGGGAGGGAGTATTTAAATATTCATCATATATCTACCACTTATTCATGTATTATCAGTCTGAATTCTTCCAATACCCCATCAAGAAATTGGATTCTAGGGGTGAAAAGAGGTCTTTCATCTTCTGGTCATCAGTTTTCCAAAAGTTCAAGACTCTCCATATTCTTACTGTGAGTTTTTTGACCAATTTGTTTACCCAGTCTCTTGCCTCTTAATGAGATCCCCTCCTCCGAGACTGTCATTTGAGATTCAGAAAACCTTGCAGCTGTCCAAGAGTTATAAAATAGGTGATTGGTACATATATCAAAACCATACAGTCATCTGAATCTATGGCTGTGAGCTCTGTCCTTACAGGCTCCCAAGGTATGTACCGATGAGATTGTTCACCTTGGAATACTATAGCCAACTCATTAGTCTGACCTCACCCACTTTCATAGTGCCAAAAAGAAAGCCCACCCCAAATTTAAAGACCATATGGGCCCCTTCATCATGAATAATAAAGAAGGTTGGCAAGAGGCTGATCAAATTCTCAGGGATAAATATAAACTAAAGAGGAGCTTCTAGTGGGTCCCTTATGACCCAGAAGGCTTCATCAATGCTAGAAGAGTCAAATATAGGCTGCTAGGTTATGATCACTGTAAATATCCACAAATTGAGCAGTATGCCAACCAAGATGAATGGTTGCAAGGCACATTAGTTGAGGAATTAACTCAAGAAGAAAAAATGGAGAAAAATGTGAAGGATTTAGAAAAAACTCTTGACTTAGATTCTATGCAGTAGGTAACTTACAAACAGCCACATCAAATTGGAGAAAGTACATCCACTGCTGCAACTGCACCAGCCACCTAGGGGCCATCTACATCAGCAACAGGTACAAAAAAGGGCAAGGGGATAATGGGTGCAGAAAAAGAAGTGGTCATAGAGCAGCCTGCTTCTTCAATTGGGCAGCAGCAAGAACAGACTCCTCCACAACAAACAGAGGCACCAACAGTGCCTGCCTTGCAGACTCCTGCACATGAGGAAAGAGGCAAAAAACGAGACCGAGAGGAGTCCACACCTACTAGTGGATCCACTCAGCAACCCGAAGCCAAAAGGCAAAAGGTTGATTCTCCAGTTATAGAAGAAACCAGTGAAGAGATCCTTGGAAGCCCAAGGAAATAAAAATAAGATAGCCAACAAACAGCCACAAGCTATTTTCAACAAGAGCAGGAAAGGCAGCATGGCATGGAGGTGTCCTCTTCCACTCAGCAAAGAAAGAAGCCATCTAGCACCAAGGCCACCTTCAAAGAAATTAAGGCACAAAATGAGCTTCTAAGAGTGCATTTATATGACCAATTTCTCAAGGCAACACCTGCCAAACAAGAAAGGCTGATGGCAGCATATGACATTAAAGAGGAAAAGATGATCCTCAGCCACTTTAAACCCAAAATACAACAGCCTCACTCAGCTGCAGATTATGCTAGAACAAATTTGGAGGTCATGGCAAAAGACATTCACCCCATGGATCAGATATAACTGCATAAGCAAACATGGGAAATGGTCTATGCCACATTGGTAGACAGGGCCACAATGGCCCATGAATTAAGAGAATCTCTGAAGAACACTAACACTTAGCTTGATTTAGAAAGAATGTCCTCCACAGCTAAAGACAACAGAATCAAAACATCGGAGGACATTATTGTGGACTTAGGACATGATCCTAAGGATCCTAAGGGTGTGAGGGCCCTTATGAAAAAGAAGGATGATGATATTGTTGCATTGAAGAAGAGATTGAGATTGCTTCCTACTGAGCACCCTCAAACAGGAGAATTGCAGAAAGAAAAGGAAGCTGAGGATCAATTGGATCTAATGATGAAGCTGAACCAAAGAGTAATTGATCTGGAAGGGGAGCTAGAGAAAGCACTGCAAGACAAACAGGGAGAATCAACCTCCCAACCTCCTCAAACTGCCCCAACTACTGCAGCAACTATAGAAGCGACAGTGACCCCTCCAATGGCTACAATAACTACAGATGCTGCAGCGGCAACAACACCAACTCTTGAAGCTAGCATAAGCATGGATGATTTGACCAAAGTTGTCAAAGAGCTGGAGCTTCAGGCAACAAAGATTAAACAAGCCAAAGAAAAATTGGCTGAGCTGGAAACAAAATATGAAAAATCCAAAATGACAGTAGCAGAGCAGACCGGAGAGATTAAGGCCCTAAAGGACAAAATAAAGGCCTTGGAAAAGGAACTAAATTTAGATAATACTCTGGCAGAGATAAAGAAGATTTTGTGGACCCGGATTGACCACTCCATTACCAAACAATGGAAGTCAATCAAAAGAGTGCATGAGCAGATGGAGTTAATAAGCCAAGCACAAGTTGAAAGCCAAAAGCCCAGAGAAGCACTAGGGAATATGCCTGAGCAGGCCAATAGGATGATACATTTCCTCAACAATCACACCAAGGAGGAGTTAGCAGCCCTAAACATCAGCAGTAGAACAGATGTTGTTCTAACAGCTAAAAAAGTGCTGACCCTCAGAAATTTTGTGCAAACTTTGGAAAGAAAATGTCGAGAAATGCAGGCTGAGGTAGATGACTACAAGCTTAGAATGGGAGCTTTACAAGACAAAGGATTGCCCAGCCTATTGACCGGTGCGGGAAGACTGCTCACCCGGGAGCAATACGCCACTAGGATGACCAATTTTATTGCAAATCAGATCACAGCATCCACCAGCACTTCTGAAGAAGCGGGACCTCCATCAGGGCAAAGCCTCTCTAACAAGCTAGAAAATTTATTCTACATTGAGCATGAAATTAGTCACCTGTTTGAGGTCCCACCAAACTTTTACAGGTATACATAGGCAGATGAAACTTTAATAAAAATACGAAGACACCAACTACCTAAGGAGGATTGGTGGCAGGCAATGCTGCAAATTTTGCCCCAATAATCTCAGTTCGGTCTCTTCTAATCAGCTTCAGGTCAACAAAAATCAAATGCAACATGAAGACAGTAGGCAGAGCGGGTGAGAATAATGACTCAGCCAAATACTAGGATAGCAAGCCAAGGAAAGGAAACGCGCAAATTTTGGACAGCACGGCTCCAGCCGACTTAATGGGTCACAAAAGTCAAAGCTTGCTGACAGTTTTGGACAGCTAATGCACTAAATAGTTATTACAGCATTTACTCTCTCAGCTGTAATTCCTCAGGGGTTGGCATAGAATTTATGAGCCATTAACTCATCAGCTATATATTTTTGTATCTAAATTTTGTATATATACCTCCCCACACAACGTATTTGGGGTTGGTGATTTTCTCTCTGAGACACTGTTTTGTGTATTTTCAGACTATCTAATACAAAAGGCTGGAAAAGTTCACTATCTCTGCACTGTTTGATGTCTAAGTGATGATCTGCATTCGGCTATAGAATTCCTGTGTTGTCTAATGGAACAATAACTTATCCTAAACTATGTTTTGTCTTTTTATGTTTGCTTAACTCATATGTGTTTCACTAGCTTAGCAATAGAGAAGAAGAATAGTATAGGAATTGTTGGAATACACCCTATACTCAATCTCTGTTGTTAAATGTGTTTTTTTTCAGAATTAATCATAAACATGAATTCTTAATTGCTCATGTTTGTATTTATTCTATCAATATGAATGTTATTCAGGAATTCTTAAATTCTCCTAAGTAATGTTCCCACTATTCCCTCTATCAGTTCACTGAAAGATCCTTAGTTGCCTTTCACTCCCTGATTCCATCCCATCATATTACAGAATTGAAAAATTGTTCCATAGATGCTTCTCTAGCTTTGTAGCATAACCTTTTCCTCAGAAAAGATATTTCCAGCAGTTCACCACCATTGACTCCATGCCCAATGATCTAGATTATTCTGCTAAACATACCTGTTCTGACTGAAATCATCATCCCAACAAATTCAAAACAAAATCCTCTGCTCCATAACTAGCCTAAGATTACACCAAATAAAGATAAATCAGAAGGAGAGAGCCCTCTCTGGTTGCAGGTAGGCTAGGACCTGTGGCCAAAAGATTGGTTAGTGGTTACCTCAATCGTATTCCCTTCGGAGTCAAAGGGAACAACCTGAGTGATAACACCATAGACTAGTTGGAAAGGAGTGAACCCTGTTGATGTTTTTACTGAAGTTCGGTACGCCCAAATCACTGAAAATAGCATGTTATGCCAATTCGACCGATGAATCCCAGTGATTCGTCAGATCATGATAACTAAAACTTTGTTGGTGGATTCAACCAGACCATTAGCTTGTGGATAATAAGGGGTTGAACTATCGTGACGTAAACCAAGCTGGCCTGTAAGTTCAGTCATCATAACGTTTCAAAAATGACGCCTATCATCAGTGATTATCGATTGCGGAACACCAAACCTAGCAATTATATGATTGAACATGAAAATTGCAGCTGTCTTGCCATCTGCCTCAAATGTAGGCATCGCCTCGGCCCACTTGGTAAAATAATCTACCACAAGGGTTATATACGCATTCCCCTTGGCCAAGTGAGGGTTACATGTAATAAAATAAATACCCCATTTGGCAAAAGGACCAATGGCAATTATAGGGTGGAGAGGAGCAGGTGGAGCGCGCATCTTTTGATCAAAAATTTGGCAGTTGTGGCATTTTCGGACCGTCGTAATACAATCTTTAAATAAAGAAGGCTAGAAGTAGCCAACACACCATATCTTTTGGGCTATGGCATACCCAGACATATGACCGTCACACGCTCTAGAGTGACAATCATTTAGAACCCTTTCAGCTTCCTCATGAGTTAAGCAACGTCAAAACACAGAGTCCGCCCCACGGCGATAAAGAGTATCTCCAATAATCTTGAATTGTTGGGACTCAAATCAAATTTTTCGACGTTCTGATATTGAAATTTTTGGCCGAAAGGATTGGGTCTAGAGATAAATGATGATATCCCCATACCACGAATCTAAAGTGCTTATTAGAAACAAGGATTCGTCTGAAATGGGTTCCTCTGCCACAGTTTCTGTGTCAGCACGCGGGAAGTCACACATTAACTCCGTAAAAACTAAAGATTTCTTAGACTTGGATTTCTCAAATTCCAAGTCGAACTCCTACAGGGTAACAATCCATTTAGAGTACTTGCCCCCTAGCAATTGCTTGGTCAAAATGTAGATCATAGGGTTGCAATCCGAAATTACTGTAGTTTTATGTAGTAAAATGTAGTGACGAAAACGTTGGACAGCTTGAACAGCTGCCAATGCCAATTTCTCCACATGTGAGTATTTTAGCTCAGTTGGATTTAAAGTTCGACTAAGGTAATATATCACATGTTCAGTTCCAAAATCGTCTTCCTGAACTAAGACCATTCCAATGGTGGAATGAGAGGTGGCGAGATACAAGAAGTAATCCTGGTTGTAGTTGGGAGGATGCAATAATGGTGCATGGGTCAACGCGTGTTTAAGTGCATCAAAAGATTTCTGAGCTATCTCATCCCAATAGAATGGAGTATTCTGTTTCAACAACTAGGTAAACCCTTTGTAACTTCGTTGTAGTTAGGAATGAATCGTTGTAAAATATTTGCTTTCCCTTGCAAACTTTGGAGTTGGCGAAGACTTGAAGGAGGAGGCAATTTGACGATAGCTTCGACCTTCGAGGGATCGACGCGAATGTCGTTTTTAGAAACTATAAACCCCAGTAATCGAACCGTTTCTATATAGAAAACGCATTTGTGTGGGTTCAACCGAATCCGATAATGACAAGGTGATCAGCTTGATGTAATGAATGAGCAGGCAAGTCATCGAGATACGGTTGCACAATGTGCTTGATGTCATGAAACGCATAAGACATGGCCCTTTGAAAAGTTTCTCCGACATTCTTGAGCATAGAAGGTAACTTGGAATAAGAAAATGTCCCCCATGGACAAATGAAAGTTGTTTTTGGTTGATCGGCAGGTAGAATATGGATTTGATTGTATCCAGAAAAACCATCCATGAAGGAGAATATTTTGCTGTCGGCACAATCATCAATGATTTGATCGATATAGGGAGTTGGGTAATTGTCCTTTGGATAGGCTCGATTAATGTCCCTATAATCAATGCATATTATTATTTTTCCCTGCTTTTTGTTAACCGGAACAATATTCGATACCCAATCCGTTAACGAGATTGGATAAATGAAACCTGCTTTGAGTAAGTTTTCAGCTTCTGCTTTAATTGCAGCAGCTTTTCTTGGGTGAATCTGACGCAAACGTCGCCGGACGGGTTTAGCGTTCAGATAAGTCTTGATCTCATGAACAACAATCGCGGGATCAATTCCTGGCATTTCCTCATACGACCAGGCAAACATGTAGCGGAATTCTTGAAATAGGGCCTTATATATTTGAATTTCATCATCTGTGCACGAGGCACCTATATGAATGTTCTCAACAATTCCAGGCTTAACAGAAATGTCAATAGGAATAGTTCGAGAGATTTTTCCCAAATTTAACTCTGAATCAGGATGTTTCATGGGATTCTAAGGTTCCTTGACATATTCAGTTGTAAAAATTGATGAGAAATCATTTTCAAAACGATCATTCTCGGGTAAAAACGAAGATCTGTGATGGAGATCTTCCCATGGTAAATCATCTACACATAGGATTTCATGAATTTGCTCGTCAGAGTGAACAAGTTCAGAAAACGTGATTAAATCCGAGGTTGATGTGAAAAGTGATTCCTCACGGACCACATTCATGAAGTCAATTTCGGTTGAAGATGGGTCGGTAAACGATTGCTCGGCCTCATACGCAATTTCATATGGACGCAAAGGCATGACATCACCAAATGAGTCTATTTCAGATTCATAAGGAATGATCCAAGGATCATCATAAATAATGGTGTCTGATGTGATCATATGAATGGTTGCAAATGAAGATGATGCGTTGATCGGAGGAAAATGAAAAGTTCTGAGTAAACTGGCATCTTTAACTAGTCCTACTCCAACATCCTTGTATGGGATAGTTGTTTTACCGACATGCTGAATACTTTCAGAAGAGGCTGGGTCGGAAGAAAAGTAAGCCAACTGGTCTATTGCTACGATCTTTCCATTATGTGGAAACTTTATTACTCGAAAGACCGATGAAACGGCCACTGTCATAGTGTAATACAAACTTTGACCCAAGAGAAGGTTGTAGTCTAGAGGGGCATCAACCTCCACATCTAGACTAACAGTTTTTCCTTCAACCCCTATAGGAAAATCCTATAGAATTCCAAAAGGATGAAACCCATGTCCATCAAAGGCCTTTAGAATCATCGGGGATTGATTTAGCGAAGGAGAACCAAGCGATCTCCAACACTGTATCGACATAATACACATTGAGGCTCCCTCATCAATTACAGTACGAAGAATAGGCTTGTTTTTTACTATCACTGGAATCTGGAAAGCCATTTGATGAGGAAAACGCGGTGTACTATTTTCTAGATCGAAAATTATTAGGTTCGAGTCCTGAACGTCAACAGTTCCTATGGCCAACAAAAGTAATTTATGTTGTGCTGGACATGATTGCAACACTTCCAAAGCCGACATTGTTGAGGGTGAAACAACTAAATCCTCAACAATGTTATAATTCTGAGCCGCTCTCGCATGTGGATTGAAAGATGACTTTCGAAGTATACCCTTGGCGGGTGGTTTGATTACCAAGTCTGGATTAGGTTTCTCGATCTGTAGTGGATTGGAACTGGGAGCTGAGGTTGATGTATTAGAATGAGAAGATTCTGCTTCTTTACCATCAACAGGACTTTTACTACCATAATCTTGCGATCGAGTCGCAATCCTAACATGGGACATCATTAGTATGGGTTCTTCATTGGCACTCGAGGATGAACATATCATCTTATTGTCTTGAGCTGGAAAAGGATCCTTCAAAACAGCAGGAGTTTGGGAACCTTTGACAATCTTCGCAACCTGTGCACGATGAGGGCAGTCTCTTGTAAAATGTTCATCGTCACAAATGAGACAAGGATAACGAGGTTTGCGCTTTTCATCATTGGATTCTAATTTTTTAGGTTTCCCCTTTGGATTTTTATCCATTTTACTCTTCTTCTTTCCTTTCTTCTTCCCACGGGATTTTGATTTGGCTGTAGATGACTCTACAATGTGAATATCGGTGAAAATCTCTGCAGAAGAATCTCCTGTTGGGGAATCAGGCAAGGTTATGATAGGAGAAGAATTCTTGGAAGATTTATTCTTACTTTTAGTGTTAACCATACCAATCATACCATCGGTGGCATGAGATCCCGAAGCAGCTGCAGCGATTTGATTTTGCTTGGGAAGATTGGGGATTTTCTCGTGTAACGTACCTGACTAAGTATAGACCAAGTCCAGGTACTGTGCTTGAGCAATTACTTGGTCCTCAGTAACAACTCCGACTTTTGCTACAGCTTTAGTGATATTTGGCAACAAAGATTTTACAAACCACTCGGACAAGATCGGATCCGGAATAAACACCTTCACTAAACGTCGTCGATGTCTCCACTCATGAATATGATCTGAAATGTGAGTGGATGTCGATTGTTTTAACAAGTTAACAATTCTGTGCCATTGTCATATCGGACTGGCAACTGAAAATGAGTTAAAAACGAGGTAGCTAACTGACTAAAATTATAAAAAGTGCCTCGCGGTAACTCAATGTACCACTTGGCCGCGAGACCAATTAGAGTGCGCTGGAAAATTCTAAGATGGATTGAATCATTTGAAATGGAGTTAGACGCACACCAGAGGTGGTAAGTCATCACATGGTTCGACGGGTCCTCTCCTGATTTACCTTCGAACCTAAGAATGTCACTGGGAAACTTATTCTGCATTGGCGGCCAAAACCGAAGATAATTAATGGGATCGTTCGTTAGGCGCGACAAGTCAAGTAAGTCCAAATTTGCGATAAATGGTAACTGACGATTAGGGTCCCTAAAACTCTAGGTCATGAGACCAGCCCCAGGAGGAGGATATCCAAGATAACTAGGAATAGGAATTGCGTTTGGGATGTTGTATCCTCCCGGAAAACCAGGATTAACCCAGGACCGTACTGGGGTTGTTGATAAGTGTACCCACGGTACGGTTGATACTGATAGACTGGCTACTGCACAACATGACCGAATTGTTACTGTCCCTGGTATGGTTGATAAGTAAATTGTGGTTGACTTGTGACAACTGTTGTCCTATAGGCATTTGAACTGAACTTTGAATCATAGATCCAGACGAAGGTAAAGATGTCTGAGGAGTAGATACAGGAACAGTACAAACCGGAGCTGTCGATACTTCGGAAGTAGGTGGGGTAGATTGAACAGATGTTGCGGCAGTTGTAGTAGTCATTTGAGGTGAAGTATGAGGCGTACTAGGCCCAGGCTGAGAAACTACCGAAGGTATAGAAGTTTGAATGTTAGACTGGACTGGTTGCTGGGGTGTACCAGAAACTAAAGATTGTCCAATTTGAGATGACAACTGTATATTTCGCTGCAACACCTGTTGAGTTTGTGATGGATCCCACACTATATTCATTCTTGGGTACTAACCCATAATAGGTTGAGAATATTGAGGACCATAACCGGGTTGAGGGTAGGATTGATAATTGAAAGGTACATTTCTCGTTCCTTGAACATACATTTGACCGGAGGGTGGTTGGAAACCTTGGTTCGAGTACTGACCTTGGGGTTGATACCCTTGAGGCACGTACTGATACTGGGGTTGACCTTGAGGTATAAATTGATACTGGGGTTGACCTTGCGGTACATATTAAGTCTGGGGTTGAACTTGAGGAACGTATGGTCCCGTAGGTATGTACTGTCTTTGAGGTTTCCCCCCAGATGCAAATTGGGTACCTTGAGGTTGCCCCCCAGGCGATAATTGAGGCTGCCCCCCAGGCAGTAATTGGCCACCTTGAGGTTGAGGATTGGGAAAAGAACCTGACATCATAAGAATGTATTCTATGCTCAACGGCTTAGTACCATTGCTTCCAGTTAATAACCCCTGCTCAATGGGTTGAGGAGATGCTGTCGAAAAAGTACCAGAAAGGGACTGATACCCAGAGGGAACAGAGGGACCGCCGTACAAAAAGAATTCAGGCGATTGAGTAAACACAGACAATTGTCTTGACATATTTAATGGAGGATAATAACCTCTAGGTGTTGGTTGATAAGTAGCGCGAGGTGGAACCCTGGGTTGTCTAAGAAATTAGTCAAAGAAAGATACCAAGTACTCCTCCTAGGTGGACTATAAAAAATTGATTCACACTCCCTTAGCTCAATAACAGGTTGATTTTCAGGGATAGGGATGCCTACTCCTTCTTACAGAGTAGCAAGTTCTTCAATAGCAATAAGTCTAGAAGAAAGATCTTAGGTGATTACTCTTTCTACCCTAGGTGAACCAGGACCACTAGAAGCTGGAGAAGCAAACCCCGATGTCGGAGTAGCAGCAAATTCACTTTCAGGATCAGATATTTTAGGTTCCTCACCTATATCACTAGTAGATGAAAAGCTACCAATAACTTCGGAAACAGACACTGACTGTGGATTATAATCTGCCACTAACGTTTGAAAATCAGGATGTACTATCAAAGAAGATTCTCCTTCTTCAGGTGACCCAACTCTACCATCTATAGGAGTTACAAGGACTTTCAACCCTTCAAGCTGGCTCGGGACTTCCTCAGGAGGTTGGCCCCGAAGTCTACGGGACTTCCTCAGTAATTCAGCCATGGTTAAAAACTCAGGAGGTTGGCCCTGAAGTCTACGTGAATTCCTTGATAATTCAGCCACGGTTAAAAACTTTTAACTACTTCACACACAAACAAAGTAAAATCTCAATGAAAACCACCTAAAGCCTTTAAAGAACCAAAAAAATTTGAATCACGTGCTTAAAGAATCTAGGAGATCAAACACACAGAAACAGTAACTTTCCGTACAAAACACTAGTTGGTGATGAAATCCAACATCGCAGAGTTCAATACAAAAATGGTAGTTGGAACAGTTACCCCAACAACCTGCTTAATGAATAGACTGGCACAAGTTCCTCCACTTAACCATCTCGAGTGAAGGGAACCCCCCAGAAAATCCAAGTGAGTCTAACTGACTTCTGCTCCAGGTACAGTGGGATCTTCCCACCACTATCACCTTAGGAAGAATCCTAAAGAATATGGACACTAAGGTTACCAACTGAAACAAATATACCCGGGGGAACCGTCTATGATCTGATACGCATGCAAGGGCAGAGTAGCAAGCTCAATCCCCTTGAAGGATCCTTGACATAATCAAAGGTTTACCAACAAGTGACCCCAGGCTCCTCGACAATGGTTAATCCGAGGTTTACCGTTTTTAATACGTGAATATTTGGCGTCGTTCCAAATGAGGAAGGATTGATTCCCACACTGGTTCGGACACGATCTCGTGCTTCTCCTTTAAGAGGAGCTTTCCCAGAGCATAAATCCAACAATTGGATTTCTTCCCTACCACAAGATACAACTACTTGTTTGTTTTTACTGTCTTGGAGAGTTAATTACTCTCCTAATCCAAGACACCAGCCTAAGCTAAGTTGGTGTATCAGAGTCCTAGAAATAAAAATGTTACTAGATGAATTTTACTTTAAGCGTTATTTTTATTGGTTTCTGTTTAAGTCAAAAGATGCAGAGATGAAACTCGTGGTATGAAGACTCGACTCCAAATCACTAAAAATGCACCTAAGATGATTTAAACAATATTTTTCTCTTCGATGAACTTCTCACTAAGGAAGAGTTTGAGAATGAAAATACTTTGTAAACACTAATCTTTCTTAATCAAACAAATTAAAAGAAGAGATTTTTCCTTTTCCAATGCACTCAAAACGAGACAGCTAGTTATTTCACAAAAATTTCCCTTTTTCGTTTCAAAGCACTCAACCACTAAATAAAACAAACTTTTTTCCAAAAGAGATTTTTTATTTTTTTTTATAAAACACTCAAAACTATGGAAATGACTAACTTTGAGATCTATAAATTATAAAAACCTATTTGAAGTCAAACCCTACTATATGTCCTTTTTAAGGATGTTTTACTTAGCTAGATGTGAGCTAAGGACCAATTTATGCAGAATCACAAATCAGTCAAGAACAACCAATTTTGTTTTCTTTTGGAAAATGAAAATCCAAACTTTTAAACACAAGCTTTTCGAAGTTTTGTAAAGAGAAAACTCAAAGCGGATTCCTCAACAAGGGGAGATTTCATAATTGGTCAGACTCATAAGAAGGCTGGTAGACACCAAGGTGATCTGAAGTCCCTACAGCTTCTAAGCTCAGAGCCACTACACAACCAAAATGAAAAACAAACGCAACAAGCAAAACTCCTAGGAATTTCACCTAAAACCCTCACACTAATGAAATAAACCTAAGGAAAGCTTCTGACAAGTTATATGCAGGTCTGGGCAGTGGATAACAATTTCTAAACAAAAACTAAGCTGACTAACAGAGGAAATCTTAGGTTTTTCAAAATTTTGACAGGGTCCGCAGGGCCCTAGTTAACATAGATGCGGTCCCGCTCTGTGCTAAAAGCAAAGGTGCAGATAAGTACGCACTGTGTCAAAAGGCTAGGGTGCGGTCCTCTCCCAAAGCTATGAAAAACGAAAAATAACCCTGGATCTACAAACTCTACCCAATTTTACACACAACAAGCCAAAAACAGAAACAAAAACACAGTTTCTCAGGTCAAAGTAAAAACAAGGAAAACAATGAAGTCCCCAGCGGAGTCGCCATTTTGTCACACAGAATAAGTCGATCTTGTGGACAAGATAGACCTTCCTAGAATCTAAAGAAGACCTAATGACAAGCAATCCAACCAGACACTATATTTCTCTAAATATGCTTTTATAAACAATGGCAAACAAGTGTTTTTAGGGCCTACCTTAGGTCCAACGCAATTTTGTGGATGCCCTCGCTCCTTCGATCCAAATGAGCTCCTTTTTCGCGAATTTGCAAATACAAACAAGGAAAACAAATTAAATAACACCTGAAAAGCCAATATCATAAAGCATATTTAACATGAAATTCAAGGAGTCCATGAAACAAATAACATGAGATACTTGTTGAGAAAAATGAGTTTGATTGTATTAATTCAAAAGAAGAAGAACCTTACAACCTGTGCCTTGACGTTGTACAAGCTCCTCCCAGGGTCCAGCAAGAAATTTCCTCTACTTTGACAAGTTTCACTCTCTTCCCAATGAAGCCAAAGAGGTATGTGATCTCTCCTCTTAAGCTTAACTAGGAAGTATTAGTTTCACCAGGATTTACCCTCAAAAATGTTCATCTTCTAACCTCTCCAGCAACCAGCCCAATGCCTGAATTTATAGTACAATGGAGGGAAGTTACTAGGTCCTCCTTCAAAGGGATAAAGCCCTCCTTCAAAGGGATAACTCCTCTCATGAAGGGATTAGCTCCTTCTCTTTTGGGATGCATGAACCACCTCAGAGCGAACAATCCACGTCAAAATTCCTTCTAGGATCCTCTAGAATTAACCCAAAGTGAGTTTTTTAAGATAAAATTTGCGCCTTTTGACTTTCACAGGGGTCCACACCCACACCTTTAGGGACAGAGCGGGCCGGTCCGCAGTTTTTGTAAACAGAAGGTGCGGGACCGCAGGTGATAGTGAGAGAAAGTGCAGAACTAGAGTTTCATTGATTTTTAATGTCTTTCTCTCATTTTCAAAGCCTGACTTGAAGAGCTGAGGTCTGAGACTTGCTTACAAGGACAGTTCAAGTGATGATAGACCCATATTGACTGCAAATAATCATGGTGACAATATTTTTGTGTAACAACAACCCGAATGTTTTGAAACCTTGGACCATGAGTCGCATGTGTCTCAACTCAAGAGAGCGTTCTATGGGCTGAACCAAGCCACAACCAAGCACCCCGTGCTTGGTACACTAGGATAGATAGCTAATTCACAGGGTTAGGCTTCACGAAGACTGAAGTAGATGAAGACCTATATCACATACTGGTGGAAGGTAAGTTGTTGATCATTTTACTTTATGTAGATGACCTTACACTGATAGGTGATGAGAAGCTCATCAAATCTTGCAAGGAGGTCCTTGCAAGAGAGTTTGAGATGAAGGACATGGGGCTCATGCATTACTTTCTTGGCATCGAGATATGATAGGGAGATGGGGAGTTATTCGTATCTCAGGGAAAGTATGCCAACACGATACTTAGGAGATTCCGCATGGAGAGCAGTAAACCCATAGAGTCTCCTCTAGCTAGTAACTGGAGGAACTTGGGGGATGCTACTTTAGGGGAAGTAGTGGAAGCTACTATTTACAGGTAGCTTGTGGGTTCACTCATGTGAGTAGCTTGCATAATAGTCATTCTATATATGAGTCTAGACCCATCTCTGTTATTATTTCTTTGGCTAATAAGCTATAAAGGATACTGGAGGTGCCCCAACCTACCTCCATCTCTTTGATTTCTGCAAAACAATGCAGTAATGTCATCTCCTAGACTTGGAAATTTGTTTTCTTCCTGATTCACTTGCAAAGTAAGGGGAAGGTCGTACACACATCCATGGCCCCCAGGAAAGGTTCCTCCAAGAAGTACAAGCAGGTGGATGTAGTCATGGAAGAATACATGAACATCTTCTCCTCACCCATAGGGCTACCCTTGCATTGTTAGGTCAAGCATTCAATCAATATGACTCCCAGAGCACATCTTCCCAACGGGCTGATATATCACGCTCCATTTTTGAGAATGAAGAGATCGAGTGGAAAATCCAGGATTTTATGAAAAAAGGTAAAATCCAACCAATTTCCTCGCCTTGTGGGAGCCCAATTGTACTAGTACAAAAGAAGGATAGAACTTGGAGGCTCTGAATTGATTATCGGGCATTAAACAAAATCACTGTCAGGAATAGGTATCCAATGCCATGGATTTCTAACGTGCTGGACCAAGTAAATGGAGCCAAGTATTTCAACAATATTAATCTGAAGTTTGGTTATCACCAGGTTCAAATAGAGCCCACAGATGTATGAAAGAATACCTTTAAATCCAAGGAAGGATTTTTTGAATGGTTGGTTATGACCTTCGGGTTGACAAATTCCCCCACTACTTTTATGAGGCTAATGGATGACATCTTCTACCCCTTGATAAACTCATTCATGGTGGTTTATCTAGATGACATCATCATCTTCAGCAAGAGTTGGGAAGAACACTTGCAACACATACGACAGGTCCTTCAAACCCTTCGCAACACAAACTGTGTGCCAACTTGGAGAAATGCACCTTTGGAATGAGTGAGGTCCAATAATTGGGGTACATCATATATGAGCGTGGCATGCATATGGACCCGATGAAGATCCAAGTCATTCGGGATTGGCCAACCCCCGACCAGTCTAATGGAGCTTCGCAGTTTTTTAGGCCTTCCAAAAGTTTATCAGAAGTTTGTGTTGGGATTATCCCATATCACTTGGCCTTTGAATCAGATTACTAATTGTGCGGTGACAGAAAAGTTTTGTTGGTCTGAGTCCCAATAGAAAGTGTTTGTTGAGTTGAAGCACTGCCTCTGATCTACATCGGCACTCACACTACTGGACCTGCAACAACCATTTGAAATCGAGACAGACACCTGATACTATGCTATTCATGTAGTCCTCACCTAGCATGGACATCCAGTGGCCTATCATAGTGAGACACTTTCCGATACAATTGTGCAAGCTTTCCAACAGTGGAAGCACTACATTCTAGGGAAGGAGACGGTCATCCACACCGATCACTAACCTCTTCAGTTAATACATACATAGGGGAAGTTGCAAAATGATTTCCATCAGAAGTGCTATATATATCTTCAACAATTCCAGTTGAACATTAAATTAAAAAAGGGTAGCACCAATCATGTTGCAAACTACCTCAGTCAGCTCCAAGTTACAACACTGACTATTGTTCTCAACTCTTGTGGTCATGAGACCTCTGGATGGCTGCAACTATACGAAAATGATTGAGAGTTCACCTCCACATACTAGATGCTAGTATATGGAAAGCACGTTCTTTTTTTCCACCTTCAAGACGCATTATTATGCTACCTGGGCCACATGTTTGTTCCTTCAAGTGAGCGTGCTGAATGGATTTGGAAGGTGCACTACAGTCAGATCACAGGACACTTTGGGATGGAGAAAATTATGATTGTACTGCAAAATTACTTCTATTGGCCCAAACTCTGACTAGATGTTGGGAAATATATCAGATCTTACACTTCTTATGCCATCACTAAGCCATCCATCAAGAAGCAAGGCATGTACACTCCTCTACCTACTCTCGGCCGACTGTGGGCATCCATGTCCACGGACTATATGTTTGGCCTCCCTTCTACCAAACATGGTAATGAATGTGTATTTGTGGTCGTGGACATATTTTCTAAGATGGCTATATTGGTAGCCTGCAAGAAGAGTATCAAAGCATAGGACAGTTCCAAAGTCTTATGTGAATGAGTATGGGTAGATATTGGGATCCAACATACCATTATGTCAGATCGGGATAGTCGATTCATGAGCACATTCTGGTCAAGGCTCTGGACACTATTGGACACTAAGCTCACCAAGTCGATTGCCTTCCATCCCCAGACTGGTGGCTAGACGGAGGTCATCAATAGGATGATAGTGGATATACTCTGCATGTACAACTCCAAGCATCCTCGAACCTGGGAGGAGAGTCTTCCATATGTGCAGCACAATTATAATAGAGATCTCCATAGCTTGACTAGTTGCAGTCCCTTTCAATTGGCTCTAGGATTTCAACCGTTGTGTCTGATTGATGTTGTCAAGCTTTAGGTGACTACACAGACAGAATCCATGCATGTATCATCCAAGGCAGATAAAGTGACCAATTTTATTTAATGCATCCAACACATCCACCAGTAGGTTCACGACATCCTGGAGGAGTCAAATTCCAAGTGCAAGTAGCGACATGATCAACATCGAGTGCCACACAAGTTTCAAGTGGAAGAAAAAGTTTGGTTGCATTTGTGGAAAGAATGCCTTACCGAAGCCCATCGGAAGCTCAGACCACTCCGATATGGTCCTTAAACCATTAGAAAGGCTATGGGAGACAATTCTTTTGAGCTCAGCATTCCCCCATTCCTTGGCCTACACCTAGTGTTCACTGTGGATGCCTTCGACCATACTTCCCACCATTACTAGACACAACAGACATTGCAGAACAATTAACACCAAAAAAGTTAAACCCAGACTACATGGAACATGGCCCAACTGATTGGATTATGGACACATAGGTTGAGAACACTCGCTAGTAGAACATCCAACTATATCGGGTTGTCAAAGCTGGCCAGCACCTAAACCAAGGAAAGTGACTCACCAAGGACCGGGTTCAGCAAACGTTTCCTCACCTCATTGTGGATATTCACGCAATTGGAACCATTTCTTCTTGAGGGTGGATGAATGATCCAAGTTCATATTGGTGGAAACCCACCTATTCCAACTATACCTCCATCCAATTACATTTGTTTCCTTGTTTATTTCAATGTTTACTATTTTTAGGATTTTTTCAGGTCCCGAACTTTTGAAGAAGTTTTAACCCCCTAAACGGTGTTTTCTTGAGGTCTGCTAAAGCCCATAGCCATAGGCAAATGCGTGTGGAAAAACCTGCATTATCAGAGAGGCCTTTCCAACAATGTATCGTACATGCCAAATGGATATAATATGACCAAGTTATGACCCCAGGATGTTGGTTTCCCAACTAACCCCAACGAGGCCCACAAATGCTTGGCATTACATCTCCTGGGGTTAGGATTTTAGTTGTTTAGGGTTTCCTCATGCTTTTCAATAAGAAATAGGCCCTTGAGCCTCATTTTAACAAAGTTCATATCCATGTAGCTGCCACATCACTTATGAGAGATAAGCTATAGTTTAAAATAATTAATATTATATTTTATTAATGGAGAAATGGTTACATAGTTGTAACGTAACTCCTTAAGTTAGGATTAATTCCTAGGTTGTAGGAGTTTGTTCTCACCTCCCTATTCTTTTGAGATGTATTTATTGTATTATGTTTGGTTAATTGAAAATGAGAGTGTACGATCTAGTTTCTGCAGTCTCTAGGTGTAGCTTGCTCACCTTTGAGCTACTAGTTAATTCAATTCATTTGTTTTATTTCCATTTTTCTAACATGGTATCAGAGCTCAGATCTGGGGAGCTTGATTTACCTATAGAGCCTTATTGGCTACATTAGGTACCTAGTGGCTATAGAGCCTTCATGGCTACAGTGCCCTAGTGGCAACATAGGAGCCTCAGTGCTCGCATTTTCAGAGTCTAGGTGGTCGCGAGTGACGTACCTTACTCACAAGAGAAATTTATTTTCTCACAGGTCTCAACATATCTCCAGCTGAGCACAAAGCAGTCATCGTTTTTTTCATCCTGATAGAAGAGATGATCATCACAGATCTCAAGGTCAAACCCACGATGATCGACCACTCCTTAGAGGGATTTTAAATCATCATTTGTTTTCAGTCTAAAAGAGTGATGGCATGTTTTTTGTGGTTCCGAGCTTCATATTGGGAAGTTTGGTGGCAGATCTGAGTTGCAGACACAGAGGTCATGGTAGATTCATGGCAGATCAACCAGATCAGAGGCAGATCAAGTAGTTTGGTGGAAGATCTGTGATCGATTCATAGGTTTTGTTTTGAGAATTTTTTTTTGTAGCTTGTAATTGTTCACTTGTTGAGAATTGACTGTAGATTGAGGGATTGGCATATCGATCAGTTGAAAATGAACAATTTTACAGAAGCTTATGTCAACGAGTCTAATAAACTCAATGGGACCAATTATAGCAATTGTAAATTCAAGCTACAAACATTGCTTGAGGGATCAAGAGCTTGGTTGATCGTCAGTGGCGATGAGAAAAAGTCGACCATGGCCGCAGGTGGTATCATAGCACTAATGTAGGATTGGGATAAAAGGGAGAATAAGGTGAAAGTATTATTGAAGATATATGTTAAAGACAATATTATCCCACATATCAGAGACTGTAAATCATTGAGTGACATATGGACTACACTCAAGAACCTCTACTAGACACAGAACACCAATCACATCTTATCACTCAAAGGGAAGTTGCTTTCCATGAGTATGGAGGAGAATGATTCCATTGTCGGATACATTGTGCGGGTCAAGGACGAGAAGGATATATTGGGAGACATTGGGGAGAAGGTGTCTAGTCCCAATCTTGTCACAATTACATTGAACGAGATGACAGATGAATACTATATGTTCATCACAGGCTTGTCTCCAAGGAAGGAAACCCTCAGATTCAAAGAGCTAACAGGAATCCTGATACAGGAAGAAGAGTGGCGACAAAATTTGAGACCATAGAGTTCCGATCTTGCTCTGATGGTGAAGAAGAATCCATACAAAGGGAAACAACCACATGGATAGAAAAGTGTTGGTGTTTTCAGAAGAGACCATTTAGAGGTATGTCTCCAAATAAATATGACATTAAATGTTTTTACTATGGGAAAACCAGTCACTTTGCTAAGTTTTGTTTTAAGAGACAAAAAGATGAGGCTAGAATTAAATAGAGAAAACACACAAGGCACATTGTCGATGAAGGTCACAGTCATGATCTTCAATTATTTGTAGCTCGTTATGCTCTTTCAGCTATTGAGGAGGATGAGTTCAAAATATGGTTCGTAGATTCAGGCGCGTCTTCACATATGACAGATAATAGGCATTGGTTCAAAATTTTTGAAGAAACTACTTGTGGAGCTAGCATATATCTAGGTGATGACAAAGCTTATCAAATCAAGGGGTATGGTGATATTCTGGTGATGTTACCTGATGGTAACATAAAATTTATTAAAAATGTGATGTATGTACCTGGGATCAAGAAGAACTTTATCCCTATTTCAATGATGGCAGATCAAGACCTGCAAGTCGAATTATTCAGATCAAATTGTGTCTTAAAGGACAACATGAAGGAACCAATTGCATCAAAAGTGTGTTTGGGAGGCCTGTATAGGTTTAATGTCAAGAGCATGCCACGCCAAGCTATAGCTTCAACAGGACTGACAACCGAGAATGTTTGGCATCAAAGATTCGATCATCTAAACCTACAAGATCTCATGTTGCTACAAAGAAAAGATATGGTTGATGGATTACCTTCTTTTCAAAATGTTCATTTAGATTGTGATGGATGTGCATTAGGGAAAATTCATAGAGAAGAGTTTCCTTTGAATTCTGATAGGAAGAAAAGAGATATTCCAGAGCTTGTGCATACAGATATATGTGGACCTATGAAGACTAGGTCACTAGGTGGTGCATATTATTTTCTACTCTTTACTGATGATTGCAATAGATTCTCTTGGGTATAGTTTATTAGAAAGAAGAGTTAGAAATTTCAATACTTTAAAGAATTCAATAATATGGTGGGAAAGTAGACAGGGAAATTCATCAAGATTCTTCACTCTAATTAAGGGGGAGAATACAAATTGGGAGAGTTCATGAAATTTTGCAGGAATCATGGGATTATTCAACAGTACACAGTACCTTACAACTCACAACAGAATGGAGTTGTTGAACGTAGGAACACAACCCTTGTCGAGTGTGCACAAAGTATGCTTCAAGGTAAGGGTATATCTAATGGTTTTTGGGCGGAAGCCATCAACACTGCAGTATACTTGAAAAATAGGAGTCCAACTAAAAGTATCAATTTGTAAACTCCTTTTGAAGCATTTTATGGATATAATCTTGTAGTGAATCATTTAAGGGTTTTAGGGTCAAAAACCTTTGCCCATATTCCCAAAGAGGATAGGAAGGAGTTAGATCCTAAGGCCATGAAATGCATCCTTGTAGGATACTGTAATGAGTTTATAGCTTACAAGTTGTTTAATCCTATGACTCATAAAGTTTTTGCGATTCGAGATGTGTTATTTCATGAGTACATTCAAGAAGGAAATAAGGAGAACACACTTGAAGAGTGCCACATTCCATTGATGATGGAAGAAACCAGTGATGACATGCTGCAGCAGTGGCAACAACAACAACAATAGTAGGACAAAGGGGAAGAGGCAAGTGATGCAATCAGTAAGTCGATCCCACTAAGCTCTGAAGCAGACAGATTTGAGGTGAGTCTATTACTGAGAAGGTCAGGTAGAAAGACTCAACTACCAACCAGATTGAGAGACTATGCTTTAATCTCAAAGATTTTAGATGTTACAGAACTCGCAAATTATAAATAAGCTAGTCAATCTCAAGAGTGGAGGGCTGTAATGAATGAATAATTTGAATCTATTATAAAAAATAATGCTTGATAACTAGTTGAATTGCCTAAAGAAAAAATACCCATAGGTTTCAAGCAGCTTTACAAACCTAAATTTAATGCAGATGGGAGTATAGAAAAGTTTAAAGCTAGACTCATAGCAAAGGGTTATTCACAGAAATAGGGAGTTGAATATGAAGAAACCTTTTCTCTGGTAGCCAAACTGAATACTATTAGAATGTTAATTGGAGTAGCGAAAAAACATCAGTGGAATCTATAACAGTTAGATGTTAACTCTGCATTTTTAAATGGTGATTTAAAAGTAGAGTTTTATTTAATGTAGCCTGAAGGGTTTGTTCAACAAGGGTAGAAGCATTTGTTTTGTAGATTGAAAAAGACCCTTTATGGTTTAAAACAGGCACGCAGGTCTTGGTACAAGAAGATTGATTCAATTTTCTTACAGCATGGTTTTCAGAGGAGTAAGAATGATCCAATCTATATACCATGTATGATGAACAGGGGTAGATAATTTGGATTTTCTTATATGTGGATGACATGATTATAACAGGTAATGCATATGCATTAATCAAAGAAATAAAATTGCATATGTCACAAGTTTTTGAGATGAAAGACCTCAAAAGTTTACATTATTATCTAGGTCTGGAAGTGTGGAGAGACTCTGGGTAGAATTTCCTTACTGAAGGGAAGTATGTGAGAGGGCCGCTCAAAAAGTTCAGAATGGAACAGTGTAAGAAAACATTAATACCTTTACAACAGAACCTGAAGTTGTGCAGAGATGATGGCTCTAAGGAGGTGGATGCTACTTTGTATAGGAAGTTAGTTGGTAGTCTAATATATTTGACTACAACTAGACCAGACTTAGGATACTCTGTTAGTGTGATGAGCCAGTTTATGTCTAAGCCTCTTGAAATTCATTGGGTAGCAGCAAAAATTGTACTGAGGTATCTTCATGGTACTTGTGATTACAACATTTTATACACTGATACATCTGATGTTACCTTAGCAGGTTTTTCAAACTCTGATTGGGTAGGTAACCTAGATGATTGATCTATCACGGGTTATGCATTCAGTCTTGGATCTGGGGTAATAACATGTAGCAGTAAAAAGTAGAGAACTATGTATTTATGTTCAACTAAAGCCAAGTGTTCAGTCAATTTAATGTCTTAAATTGCTAACATAAATTCTCGACCAGGGTTAGTAAACTGAAGAAGTGTGGCGCACAATATGTGCTTAGTTAACCTTGTTTCTTACATCGTTGAGTATGTTTTTATGTTGTTTTGGGGTTTTGTTTCTTATGCCTAAGGAAATTAATCTAAGAAATGAAAGTTATGCTCCTGGATGGAATCTTTAAACGTTAATGGACAAAATCTAATGAATTTTAATGTTGAAATCTAATTTCTAAAGAATGAATAAAAGGAAATGTTTTGATGGAAGAAACTAAACTAGGAATTACTCTAAATGAAATGATTAAACTATGAAAAAGAATGAAGAAAAGGAAATGTACATGAACTAATCTATGAAAAACAGAGCATTAATCTAAATACAATTGCATTCATATGAAAACATGAAAACTAAATCACTTCCTTTCTTATCCTTGAAAGCTCTTGATCAAAATCAAACTAATCCTATTCATGGATTGAAAGCAAAAAAACAATGACAATCTAAAACAATTGGAAAAGACAACTATGATCTAGTGTATGATCAAATACCCATGAACCATTCAATTTAGGAAGAAATCTTCTTGAAGTGATTAAGTACTTGATTATACATTAGATGAAAAAAAACATGATCTAGGAAAGCATAAAGAAAGCATGCAAAAGAAAACATGTAAAAACTTGCAATCACTATGTAATCTAATGTTCTTAAGCAATCAATTTCGGAAGGGTTACCTTCTTGGAATGTTGAACATGACATGACACGATAGATAAGAAATTTAATCTAAAAAGCATGATAAAAGCATGAGAAAGGAAACTAAATCACTGTCTGTTCTAAATGCCTCAAGCAATCAATTTTGGAAGAACTACCTTCTTGAAATTCTCTAGATAAGGTTAAATAGTGAATGTAAAACTTAATCCTAAGAAAGCATTGTAGAAAGATGTAAAGGAAAACTAAGATCATTGTATGCTCCAATGCTTCAAACACAATCCAATTTTCGAAAAGAGAAAATTATTTTCTTGAGATGCTTTGATTAGCATAAGATTACACAGTAATTAAGAAAGCAATAAATCTCAATCTATGAAAGCAAATAAATCTTAATCTATGAAAACAAATGAATCTCACACATTGTAGATGGCCAATCCAAAAGTATGAGGATGGAAAGTTGAGAAGCTCCAAATGCAAGCCTTCTTCCTTATTCAAAACATGACCAACTCCCCATCTTTACACATAAAATGATAGGAGAAAACTTCCCCTATTTATACAAAAAGATGAGAAGTTATCTCATTAATGAGAGTCCATGAATCTTTCCCTATATCTGTAGAGTTACAATCAAAATAGGAAATGATAAGACACATATCTTCTTAGAGTTTCAATACAAATAGGAAATGAGACACATATCCTTATGATCCCATGATCTTCTCCACTTAAATTCGAATTTGGTTTTGGGAGGCCACATAAAGGTCTTTTAGAAGCTTCGTTTTGACCTACACATGTCAACAATCTCATTCCACTTGTTAGGTAGAAGCATATGCACATTATTTTCTAATTTTTAACCATAAATTCATTTAAAAATGTTAAGAATTAATAATGTTTGGAAAAACATAAATGTAACCCAATAATGATAATGATAAGGTAAATGTAATGAAATGGAGGTGGAGTGAAGGTGACAATATGGAAATATAAGTGAAAATGTAATGGAAGTGAATGAGAATTTCAATGCCCAACATACCCCCCAACTGAAGCTATTGCATGTCCTCATGCAATCTATTATATTAATTTTTTTTTATCCTTGAGCTTTGGCTTAACTTTGCATGATATCATTTGATAACTTCATACTTCTGCAAAGTCTTTTATTTGAATTGCAATATGGTCGGTTCTTGTGTTACAACCATATTTTGTTGTTGCATTCATTTTTTATCTTTGAACTTTGCATAATGATAAGTTTATTATTGTTGCAAAGTATATCTTTATTGATTGCATGATGATTGGTTCTTGTGTGACAACCATGATTATGTTTATATCCAATTATCTTTCTAGTACTTTTGAAAAGCATTTGTATGCTCATAACGATAATGTAATGGTTAATATCATTTGAAAGTATGTGGGCTTTTTAATGTGGTATGAATATGGAAAAATATGGACATGAATGTATCCCCCCCCCCCAACTGATGATATTGGCAATTTTATGAGATGAGGAAGAGAAATGTCTTTTTCCAAAAATTATCATTCTAGCTTTTGAAGGAATTTTATGGTAAAATGTTAGGAAATGACATACCTTAACTTACCATTTGTAAATGGATGAGCTGCATGTGTGGTGGTTGCAAAATTCTGATCATAATCTTCTTCAAGTGGCTGGATAAGTCATGGAGAAAAGAGTCAAGATGACTTTTTATTGCTTTTATTAAAACTTGTTGAATTTGATGCAGAATGGTGTTGATTCTGCTGCTGCCATCTGACTCTGCAACTGTTATTTGTTTCTACATTTTTTATTGGATTCTATAGCTGTTAGTTGATTCTGCAGCTACATGTCTTCTACATTTGCTCCAAAATGCTAAAAATGATAGTCTTCATGTCTTGAAAACTCATTGGCATAATTCCTACTATGTGAGTAGATGTTCTGATGTCGAACATAGCAGGAAATTGTTG
This sequence comes from Pinus tabuliformis, assembly GCA_031772625.1. Taxonomy (NCBI): domain Eukaryota; kingdom Viridiplantae; phylum Streptophyta; class Pinopsida; order Pinales; family Pinaceae; genus Pinus; species Pinus tabuliformis. The sequence goes on along the minus strand of CM062818.1, from coordinate 104,762,181 downwards.
ACTTAGTGGCCATTAATGGATGCCACTAGTAAACAGGAGAACTCTCACCATTGATGACAATGAGAGTCAAGATGTCCAAACACATCATGCTAAGTACGAATAATTTTGTTGTTGTCGAGTACCTAAAATATCCGATGAATAATGGACATTGATGTATTCCCATTGTTCATCGACATGAGGACTTGCCATTAAGGCATGCAAGCCTCAAAGTGTTTCTGCAAGGATTTTAGACTCAAAGGACTATGGACTCAATAATTTGCATTGAAGTAGGGTTTAATTGCGAAATGAAAAGGATAGGAAAAGGAAAATGAAAATGGGAGATGACAATGGAAAATAATAATGACAATGGGCAATAAGCATGAAAGTAAGCTTCTTGCTTTTATTTATGGAGTAGATGGAAAGTGTATGTGAATGAAGGAAAACGAACAACTAACTCTTGCTAGGAAAACTAATTGTGGCTTGCTTTAAATTGCTTGGTTGGATTTATATTTCAAAAGGGAGGAAGAGTAATAGTTTTGATGAATATGGACATGGACTTGTTCTTATGTTTCTCATGAGATTGGTCTTTTGAAGACTAATTATCATCACAATTTAATCTCCTTGTTGATCATTCAATCATCCTAAACCTACAAAAAAAAAAACTAGACACAAAGAACATATGTGTGTTAAGAAGGAAATAGCTAATTTCTTTCTGATTCTTACGCAAAAATTGAATGTCAAATGAAACAGATTAAGGAAAATAAAAAGTGTTATAATTGGTTCAATTCATGATTTCGATAACAATCCATTTTTAAGAAATAACCATGAAAATAAAACAACTCCCTTTTGTCGGATGACTTCATGCATTGTGCTTGGTAAAATGATTAGCATCACAAAGATTTGATGTGCCCTACAAGTTAAAACTTCATAGAAAACTAAACAACAACAATATTAATGCCAAATGTTCAAAAATTGTCTAAATAATTTTCCAATTATTCTGCAAGCCATTATTGAATCCTCATCTGTGCTAAAGATATTTCTCCTGAAGATCAGAGAAATAGGATCATGGCTGCAACTTTGCAGTATATCCGAAAATATGTTTTTCTCACGCAATCTCGAAACTAAGGCTCCGAAGAACAATAAAATTCACTCGAACGGTTGTGAAATTCAGAAAACCATTTCTAAGTTACCTAGTTTACCTTGTTCCCGAAAATACCCATGTCTTGGATTTTTCTAATTTTCCTAGGTTTGCTTAGAAAATGTGTTTTAAAAATGTTTGTCTAAACTGGTGCGATTTCTTGCAATGGTGATCCGGCAATAAAATTGCAGTAAGTTATCTTTAATGGATGTTTTGGTGTTTTTGTGATCATGAAACAAAAGAAGATATGCAAGGCATATTTACAACCATAATATACCTCGGTGCAATAGTAATAACATTAACCACACTATTTGAGTGTGCTTGTGTGCCTGTGCTCTTGAGAGGCAGCATAAAACACATCAATCGAGTTCTGCAATGCTAACAAGTTGAGACAGTATGTGTAACAACATGTATATCATGGTAGCACTGAAGATTGCATAAAGGGAGCCTAGAATTAGAGTGGGTAGCGTTGAATCATGCATCTTGCCACATACATGGATAGGCAAGCGCATTAGCACACCAATAGTAGTAATTTGGTGCACAAAAATCTCTCGAGAACGTTTCCTTCAAGATTCAATCCACGATTTCCTCTGTAGTATCCAAACAACCTAAAAAATTCACCACAATTTCTTTAATTAATTCAAACTTCGTTGCCTTCTAGAAAAATGGATCTGCCCAACTTACGATCTCCGCCAACAATTTATTTGTGAAACCGTTATGCCACATGCGTTGAACCATGAATTGTCCACTACGACATTTGTTTTTATTTCGAACTCATCCTTTTACCTCGAAATACGGATCTGGCCCTTGAATTGAACCACCGACTCAACACATCATAAGCTAATAATTTCCGATCGTATTGGAGCTCGGAGTTTGATTGAATGTTTTGCATACTATGAGTTCTATGAGTTTGAGTGTGAGTGTTGTGAGTGCGGTGAGGTTGTGAGACGAGCGTTGTGAGTGCGGTGAGGTTGTGAGATGAGTGAGGTTCGTTTGGAGGCTGAAGCCCGAGACTGCAATTCAACCTGCATTCATTGTATATTTCTCCGCGCTCATCATGAATTTCTTATCAACCATGCTCTCGGCCCATACATTCTGTAATAAGCTTTAGATATGTGTGTTGGGTTCTTTTTAAAATAAAAGAATTTGTTTTATTTGTTTTCAATTATGTTAGTTTTTATGGTTTTGTCTTATTGTTTTTTTTTTTTTTTTTTTGGCTTTTATGCTTTATTCATTAGTTAGTTGGTTTTTAATGAATGGCTTTTGTTTTTGTTATTATTATTATTTTTTTATTTTTTTATGTGTTTTGTATTTCTTTGTGTATGTTTTTTTTTGTGTTACTTTTAAAATGTATTTTGTTTTTTATTTGTTTTATGGTTTGGTTTTTTATTTTCAAATTTATTTTGTTTTTATTTTTTAGTTTGGTTTATTTTTAAATTATTTATTTTTTAATGTTTTGTGTGTTATTATAAAAAATGATTCTTTATTTATTTACTTATTTTTTCAGTTTTAATTTAAAAATAAAAAATAAAGTATTTAGTTTAAAAATTTTGAGAGAAATTTATTTGGAAATTGGAGATCAAATTTTAAATAAATTTCTAGATTAAATAGTTAATTTAGATCTCCTAATAATTTTTTAAGATCTTTGAATTTTATTGTAAAATTTTGTTTCATGGCTAACTTATTCAATTTTCCTTTCTGATCTTCCAAGTCACAACAAGGCACAAGAAGAGAGCATACCTGAGAAATTATTATTATTTTTAGATGTAAGAAATAAGGTCTCCTAATTACACTTCCCCGGAAATAGCGACAAAATGTTCAGTCAATTTAATCTCTTAAATTTCTAACATAAATTATCAACTGGGGTTAGTAAACTGAAGAAGTGTTGTGCACAATATGTGCTTAGTTAACCTTGTTTCTTACTTCGTTGAGTATGTTTTTATGTTGTTTTGGCGTTTTGTTTCTTACGCCTAAGTAAATTAATCTAAGCAATGAAAGTTATTCTTCTAGATGAAATCTTGAAATGCTAATGGACAAAATCTAATGAATTTTAAGGTTGAAAACTAATTTCTGAAGAAGGAATAAAAGGAAATGTTTTTATGAAAGAAACTAAACTAGGAATTACTCTAAATGAGATGATTAAACTATGAAAAAGAAGGAAGGAAAGGAAATGTACTTGAACTAATCTATGAAAAACAGAGCATTAATCTAAATACAATTGCATTCATATGACAAGATGAAAATGAAATCACTTCTTTTCTTATCCTTGAAAGCTCTTGATCAAAATCAAACTAATCCTATTCATCGACTGAAAGCAAAATAACAATGAAAATCTAAAACAATTGGAAAAGACAACTATGATCTATTGTATGATCAAATACCCATGAACCATTCAATTTAGGAAGAAATCTTCTTGAAGTGATTAAGTACTTGATTATACATTAAATGAAAGAAAACATGATCTAGGAAAGCATAAAGAAAGCATGTAAAAGAAAACATGTAAAAACTTGCAGTGACTATGTAATCTAATGTTTTTAAGCAATCAATTTCAGAAGGGTTGTCTTCTTGAAATGCTGAACATGAGATGACACAATAGATAAGAAATTTAATCTAAAAATCATGATAAAAGCATGAGAAAGGAAACTAAATCGCTGTCTGTTCTAAATGCCTCAAGCAGTAAATTTTGGAAGAACTACCTTCTTGAAATGCTCTACATAATATTAAACAGTGAATGTAAAACTTAATCCTAAGAAAGCATTGTGGAAACATGTAAAGGAAAACTAAGATCATTGTATGCTCTAATGCTTCAAACACAATCAAATTTCGTAAAAGAGAAAATTCTTTTCTTGAGATGCTTTGATTAGCATAATATTACACAATAATTAAGAAAGAATAAATCTTAATCTATGAAAGCAAATAAATCTTAATCTGCGAAAACAAATAAATCTCACACATTGTAGATGACCAATCCAAAAGTATGAGGATGGAAAGTTGAGAAGCTCCAAATGCAAGCCTTCTTCTTTATTAAAAACATGAGCAATTACCCAACTTTACACATAAAATGATAGGAGAAAACTTCCCCTATTTATACAAAAAGACGAGAAGCTAACTCATTAACGAGAATCCGTGAATCTCTCCCTATATCTGTAGAGTTACAATAAAAATAGGAAATGATAAGACACATATCTTCTTAGAGTTTCAATACAAATAGGAAATGAGACACATATCCTTATGATCCCATGATCTTCTCCACTCAAATTCGAATTTGGTGTTGGGAGCCCACGTAAAGGTCTTTTAGAAGCTTCCTTTTGACCTACACATGTCAACAATCTCATCCCACTTGTTAGGTATAAGAATATGCACATTATTTTCTAATTTTTAACCATAAATTCATTTAAAAATGCTAAGAATTAATAAGGTTTGGAAAAACATAAATGTGGCCCAATAATGATAATGGTAAGGTAAATGTAATGAAATGGAGGTAGATGTAATGAAACAATATGGAAATATAAGTGAAAATGTAATGGAAGTGAATGACAAATTCAAGGCCCAACACCAAGTACGAAGCAATATGTGCATCGACATGTGAAGCTATCTGGTTGAGGAGGCTTCTCCATGATGCAGGAGAAGAGCATAAAGAAGCGACCATAATCAATTGTGAAAACCAGAGTTCCATTAAGTTGGCAAACAATCAAATATTTCATAAGAACATGAAACACATAGACACTCAGTTTCACTTTGGTAGAGAAAAGGTCAAGTCAAAAGAATTTTTTATTGAATACTGTAAAACATGTGATAATATGGTTGATATTTTTAGAAAGCCTCTTGGGAAAGCGAAGTTTGAATTGTTTAGGGGGGATGTTAGGACTACAGGGTAATCCTTTCTCCATTAAGGGGGAGACTTGAAAATAATTAATATTGTATTGTATTAATGGGGAAATGGTTACATGGTTGTAACGTAACTCCTTATGTTAGGATTAGTTCCTAGGTTGTAGGAGTTTTTTATGAACTCCCTATTCTTTTGAGATGTATTTATTGTATTATCTTTGGTTATTGAACATGAGAGTGTACGCTCCAGTTTTTGTAGTCTCCAGGTGCATCTTCCTCCCCTGTGAGATGTTACTTAATTCAATTCTTTTCTTTTCTTTCTAGTTTTATAACAACTATCATTTCCCAAGCCAGTCTTACTTCTATTATGTTTGTAATCATATTTCGGTATTTGATATTAATGAAATGCAGGTTTATTTCTATTGCATCATTGTATTTATGCTTATATTTGTAATATATTGTGTTCCTATTTGAATTTGGATCAGTGTGGCCCTTAGAAGCCAATAATAGTAAGAAACTTCAAAGGAACAAACGATCAGAATGACATCAAAGGCTAAAATAAAAAATACTCCACAAAATAAAGTGATGGGTTAATCCAACAACACACATTCAACAAGATTCATACAATTACATACAAAGTAGTTCATAAGAAAATGTGTAAGTTAAACAACATACATTGCTAAAGTAGCCAAAATCATGGAAAATTTTAGGGGCGAATGTTCGCCCTTAGGCGAAATTAAGGTATTTTAAATTTTTAGTGGGCGAATATTTTGTATCATAGTACATTTTTACAAATCACCTCAAATAGCCCACCTTATTTTAAGGGATAGGGTAAAAAAGGTAATTTTAGCCCTTGAAATTAGGAGTTACAACCTTCCATTTGCCCTAATTTTCAAGAATAGGTTTTATTTAAGTGAATCCTATGGGCCAAATACCATATTTATAAAAGAGGTATGGTAAATTAGTAAAAATATAAATAAATGAGAGGTATGGTAAATAAATAAAACATTTTTTATATTTACTCCATAAGTCACCTTATATACATGCAAGGGTGTCAAGAAATAAAAATATAAATAAAGTGGAGGTATGGTAAATAAATAAAACATCTTTTTATATTTAGTCCATAACCCTCTTTCTATTTATGAAGGCTAAAAAAAGAGGTTTTATTTAAGTGAATCCTATGGGCCAAATACCATATTTGTAAAAGAGGTATGGTAAATTAATAAAAATATAAATAAATGAGAGGTATGGTAAACAAATAAAACATTTTTTATATTTACTCCATAAGTCACCTTATATTTACGAACACTCAAAAAATGTGTTATATTTAGGTGAAACCTATGGGCAAAATACTACGGGCCAAATACCATGGGCTAGATTATTATTAATACCATAAAAAAAACATTATTAACCCTAATATTAGTATTAATAAAAATAAAAATGGCACATGGTATTGACCCATGGTATTCACTGGAATGTAGCCTATTTAAATGGGGGAATTAAACCAGGATAGATCCATCTTTACTCTGGATCTACTAAGCCCTGAGAGGGATCAAATATCATGATATGCAAACTAGCATAGAGTGAAAAAATATTTGATCCCTCTGGGGGCTTGGTGGATCAAGAGTAAAAATGGATGTTGTAATTTAATATATGTTAAAAATTTTAACTTGGTTAAAATAAAAAAATAAAATAAAAATCAATTATTAATTTTATTAATTTTTATAAATTACTAATAGTAATTTTTAAGCTCCAGGTTTATGATAACCCATGGTATTGACCCATGGTAATACCATGGTATTCATGTGAGCATAGACTATTTAAAGGGGAAATTCTATCATCTTAGATCCATCTTAATTCTAGGTCTACTAAGTGCTCAAAGGGATAAATAGATTTCATCCTCGTGGTAGATGTGGAGTTAAGATGGATATAGGTTGGTTTTTATGATAATGAAGATATTAAATAGACTTAGAAAATTATATTGTAAAAACATCTTAAGGTGAATGGTTAAAGCTACATTTAGTCACTTCACAAAATTTAGTAAAAAATACCAATATCTCAATTAATATTGGTTTTTAACTTTTTCTAATTTGACAAAAAAAATTCAAAACAATGAAACCTTATCACTCTTTCCGCATCACCCTCGCAGAAGATTTCTCACCATTTTTCAAACATTATCAATATGATATCTTCATGAAAAAGTTTAGGTACTGATGTTGGATTAGTTGTTTGAAAAATAAGCTGGTTTGTACAACCTTTCATCTTCTGTGCTATTCTTAGTTTGTCCTAATGATCTGTAGGGGTTGGAGCCACTGCACCATATTTTCCTAAAAGGTGGAGACTTTTCACCAAAAAGGGAATTAATCTACATGTTACAACTTAAAAAATGCGAGACCTATGAGGGTAGTGAATTATGCTAATAAGCAATTTAGATTGGGAGAGACGTAATTAAACTTTATTATTTAACTGAAGACTTCCAATTAAAATAATAATAAATGTACATTTATATATTCATATATTGATTGGAAGGATTCTCACAATGGTCACTTCTTTCAATTAGATCCCCTTCAAGCCTTTGGGATATCTAATACTTTCTTATATAATATAGTTGGGGCTTGCTACTTGTTGGTGTGTTGGGGTAAACAAACTTGATGTGTTTTTTTTTTTTCGCAGTTGGAGTCTATGGAATACGAAAGAAATTTGATAACTTGAAAAAAGTGGTAGCTTGACAAAATTTGTAGAGAAAAGATTAATCTCTCCTACCTTGACAAAACTCATTGTTAATATCAACACCTACAAGAACTTTGTTGCGGAATATTATCAAAACTAATAAAAGCATATGAAAGAGTGTATTGTAAGAACCTTGACAAACATAACCACTGAAACTTGGAACATTGTTTGTAGGAAGAGAAAATTATGTTTCTTTTTTCCAAACGTGTATGTTGTCAGTATCAACACCTACAAGAACTTTGTTGTGGAATATTATCAAAACTAATGAAGCATGTGAAACAGTGTATTGTAAGAACCTTGACTAACACAGCCATTGAAACTTGGAACATTGTTTGTAGGAAGAGAAAATTATGTTTCTTTTTTCCAAACATGTATGTTAGTATATTACAGTTTAATGAATATGTTTTCTTATTATCATATATGGTTTCATAATTTAACAAAACATTCGCCAAGACTTCAAAATGTTTTATTATTCAATAAAATTTTTGCCAAGATCTTACAAGATTTTATAATTCAGTGAAAGATTCTCCATCACTGTACAAGATAATATAATCTGGTGAGAGATTCGCCAAAAAAATTATATATACATATTATATTATTGATAAAATCGCCTCCCATTTTTCCTATGTATCATGGGGATTACCCCATTTATTATACATATAAATTTAGGGTGGTTCTTAAAATTTTCCCTGGCCAAAATAGTCCAACTATAATAACAACATATGCATGAACGTGTGATAGTTCTATTATTAGTATTATAAGAGAAAGTTACATCCATACATACACCATTGACTACCACTAGCCCAAATAATGGAAAACTACAATCAAGAACACTTGCTCCTCCAAAGAAGTATACTTGCTCTACATTGTGGAGAAGCCAAGGCTCATCACAATACTCTCAAGCCTTTTATATGCCTAAGCCTAGACAAACTCTTGGCTCCGAAAAGCCCATTCTATGATTTATGAGGCTCTATTTATAGCAAAGGGTGGTGTGACCCTTGACATTCCCCTTTATGACTCTTTGAGTACCCTGATGACTCTCAACTTATTTACAAATCACACATTACATAATATGATGACTATTAACATTCCACTAATGACACTTTTAATTTCACTTACAACATATTTACAAATAATGTTACATTTTCTACATGTACCCATGTGAGACAAAATAGGCTACAGACAAACTAACAAGACAAAACACTATGACTTTAAATTTTGGGGAAATACCAACTCGGCAACTTCCACCCGATGCTTCTTAGTTACGTACTCTTGCCAAGCTTGGTACTGTGTGATGATGTCTCCAAACTTATTAATTGTGTGTTTTTGGTAGCAGACACTTGCCTCCATAGCATCTAGGTATATGGTCTTGGAACCGATGTCCAACTCGTCTTGAAGCATGTGCAGCATGGTGTTGACTATAAGAGGACAACAAATGTACTATTGCATGTTATGTGCCTTGAACTCCAATTCATCCCCGGTGGCCTCTCGCCTTACTTGCTCCATGCACATAGCAATCTCTAGTTGGACTTGGTTATTGTGTTTAGCTTCAGTGAGGGAACTAATTGATGGGATCTTGTGCATTCTCACCATGACATCCATACTCTTGCACAACCATGCATATGATGCCTGTATGTTGGTGACAAATAGGGTGAGATGCTCATAGTTATGGATCAACATTCATACATTCTCTTCATCTAGCTCTATCTTTGGATTCATCATCTTCGACAAGTGAATGGGGGCTCCTTTATACCACATTTTCCACTGTTTCACATAGGCAATGGAAGCATGTATGTTCATGAGAGTTTGAACAAAATTGTTTGATCCACTTCTCTAAGCCAATAACATGGACAATTTCTTTATGCACAGTGATGAATACATCATATAGCTTCCACATGATAGCCTCAAGTGTTGATACTTCATCGATTATTACTTTCCTCATTTCTGCCATTGTAGAAACTACAATCTACTCTTTGATTTGTTTTTTCTCTTGCCTAACCACCTACAAGTTCTTTGCCCTTTGTTCATTCTTAGCTAACGTGAATTTAACATTTGAGCTCATGGCTCCTGCATAAGACAAGGTGGCGTCAAAAAGGGAAAATGGATTCTTTTTGACATATGACACTATCACCCTTTCCTTCATGAATGTAGGTGACACGTGATCATTCAGAAAGTGCTTCCTCTACACCTGTACAATCTTCTTTTCCAACTCATCAAATGATAGATTATACATATCCATAACCATATCATCATCAAGGATAACAACCTCTACTTTCTAGCTTGGGACTGGTTCTGACAGTGGAGGTGGTGGAGACTGAGAGGTGACCTCAAGTGCTCTCAGCATAAGATTAGTGTCTTCACTATGTGGCCCCTGCCCCAACTCTATGTCCATCACTTCAATCAGTTGCTCAATCTACTGAGAAAGCTCCTGATCCTACATTTATTCACCATCTTCCTTAGCTACCAGTTGTTCTGACTCCTCAGCTTGTATGGGTGTTGTTTTCTCTATCTTTGTGCCTTGCCTTTCTTCTTCCTCCTATTTCTACTTCTCTTCCCTTTCTCTCATTCTCAGCTCTTGCTCTCCCTTCAACTTCTTCTATGTTTCCTACAATTTTAGTTTTGATTCTTGCAGCCTTTTCTTTTCTCTCTTCCTTCGCTCTACTCTCTTTAGTCAGTTCTGCCTCTTTGCCTCCACTGCCAAAGTTACGTTCTCCAAGATAGGATCTGCTCTCATCTTGTAGTTTTTCTTTACCTTTGGGTTCTCGACAATCTTCCTCTTTCCCTTGTCCTACGCTGGCTTACTCCTTATTGATCTTGTTTTTGTTGCTTCCTACACTGCTACTGACCTCAGAGTAGCTTTCCAAGTGGTGGCTATACTAACAGCCTCGTGGAGATTGGAGTCTTTGTATGAATTCCTCCAAGGGTCCTCGTGGTGCCATTTAAATTTCCCATGGATCAATGGATAATAAACCTTCTCACAATGATTCTTGAAAATACTATGGGGATCATATAGATTAAAGTCCTTGGTGCCAAAATCAAACTTAAATATCTCCTTAGCTTCGACATCTACACCTTTCAAGATGTTTGTCTTGTAAAATTTGGTCTGCAAAGGAAGAGCGGGCCATGTTGCCTTCCAATTCCTATGTAGTCATGACGATAAACCTATGGAGAGGTGATATGAGACCTCTTGCATGACCAACAAGTCCGTGGCATACCTTGGTAGAACATGTGGGGGCTTCTCTCTGCCAAACACTTTAATGAAGGTACCAACAGGTGAGGCATACCAATCTGCAATGTTATGTATCGCCTCCATTGCTTGCTGGGACATGTAAGGTGGATCCCTATCAAATATAATATTGTACAACGGGATGATAAAATGTTCAGGAAAAATTGCCATTACTCCTCAGTAGTTGCAATCGGAAAGAAACTTGCAGTAAATATTGACAGAAGTCTCCTTTAGGGTCCATGTCCATCTCATGGCAGGAAACAGATGCTAGGCACATATTGCATCAAGTAAGTATCCAAACATGTATAATCTCACTTTCTCATCCTTGGACAGATTTCAGGTGTTAGTCACATGGATTCTCAGCTGAAGGTCGAAAAATTCCAACCAGTTTAATGGCCTTCCATCACTCACCAATTTGTGCAACACAACTACCCAACCTTCATAGAAGGTCTCATTTCTCTCTTGACTATATAATCAACATGAAAAAATGATCAAGACCTGGTAGACATTCCTTAGAGACTTTGTCTTGTAAACGTGATTGGGTGTATTTTTGAACCTTGTATCTCTTATGTTCACCTCGCTATGTGTGTCATAGAAAAGTGTGTCCATGCAACTCACCGATTGAGGTAAATGATACATCTGCTGATCGTTCTTTGCCCTGAAGGTTGGAAGCCCTATCTCGCTAGAACTGCTCAAAATCATACTCTCTAGATATGTGTGTGAGATAATCTAGTTGATGATGTCCACACATGGGAAGGTGGGGTATCTCCATGCAACCTTGTAGAACCCAGAACACTGGATAATGATATAAACTTGCCAATCCTCTAAGTATTCCTTGAAGTCATCCACAAAAGTATCCTTTATTTTTTGCCATGTCAACTTCATTCCCTTCTCAATGAACAATTGAGTGTCTGAATAAAATGGAAAGTTTACTAACACCTGCACAACTTCTTCCCCAGTACTACTCTCGACAGTATCCTTTGATGTAGCTCTCTTGGAGGCCATGTTAACTATAACTACTAGAGATATGCTCAACAAATGTTGTACCTGGAGACATAGAGGACACTCATGTCATACAAATGTTATCTTAAAACCAAAAGCAACTTCAAGATCAAACCAAGAAACAAACCAAGCTAATGGTGGGAGGGATTGTGTAATCTGGTTTAGAGAGGTGATTAGTTTCCTACTAGAATTGCGCATTGCGCAGTCCCAGCAGTCAGTGGGGGAGGCTTGCCAACTGGAACTGTGCCGCGGGACTGGGAGGTTGGCTTCTGGAACTGCGCAGTGTGTAGTTGGAGCCAGGCTTATGTTTCCTCTGTGTAATTCCATAAGAGATGGAAAAATCCTTGAACTTCCATATTGTGTAATGCTTGCAAGGGAAAGTAATATCGAGGCAAGGGAAGCCCAGATATACCCAAGGGTACTGTGAAATTGAACATATATGAAGAATGTTATGATCCTGATTGCATATCTGAAAGAGTGACGATGCATGAAAGTGAAAAAATGACAGGAATAAATCAAACTGAAGGAAAACGATGCATGTGGAAAGAGTCACCAAAATGACCACGGTTAGTGAAAAAATGGGGTAATGCATGCGACACTTGGGAAAGGCAATGAAAAACTTAAAAAATTACTTTTACAAGCTAAATAAAGTTAAAACTCCAACGTTTGTTCAAAAAAATAAGTGAAACAACACTTTCACAAGTTAAACAAGTAAATGGTGAGAGAAAAAGTGGCAAAAGACTAGAAAAGCAAAAATTACTCGGAAAAGTGACAATGATCACACCGAAGGTTCCTTGATCTTCTCGGGAATTCTATATCTCGAAGATCAAATGTGAAAATGAGCTCTGGCAACATTGATTAAACATATTTGTTCGATTTACGGTTTATGATGGGAATACCGAAAATCCTAGAAAAAGTGACACTTGTCGAAATTTACCAAAATAACTCAACTGACTGTTTCAAAATGCTAAAAATAGATCCATATTTTCTAGGGATGGTTCTCCGCTTTTTGATTTTTTTCTTTTTCTAGAAAAGTGTCCATGCATTGCTTGGGAAGGAATGGGCAAGCCACTAGCTCATTCATTGAGCAACTTTTAAGAAAGAATATTCTGTACAATTTCTGGGCTGAGAGGCTCTTGGTTGCCTCTCATGATTTTCACAATTTCCCAGTTGAAGGTTGGTTGTCAACTAGCTTTGTGAAATTGAGGAGATGAAGCCTCACTTATAGCTTGGACTATACAATTCCCAAGAGCAAGGTTGCATGCCCTCAAGGATTGTGCAATTCAATAAGGCAAGCCTAGAACAGGATGAAAACAAAGTCAACAGATCAGCTTGTGGGTTAGACACCAAATCAGGTAAGAAAACAAAATCCATGATGCAAAGGATGAGGCTCAATCAAAGCACAAATACTTGGGTATGTGTGAGATAAGCTATCATAGTTTAGAAGGGATTCTCCAAAATGAAGCACAAGTAAAATTTGGGAAGGGTGGTTGTAGCTGCTACAAAATTAGCGACACACTCGTAGAAATCCAACTCTTTGTATGGACCTTGTCTTCTGTAAAGTGAGTCTAACTCTTTCAGAAGTATTGTTTGATTCTTCATTTGTCATAAGTTCTTCACTAGCTTGAGTTAAAGATGTAGTCCCTACCATTCTCTTTATCAGCAACACACATACCAAGGCAAGTCAAACCGATTTGTTCCGATTGGGGATGACGAGTATATAAATGCACAAGCAATATCAACTATCAGATTTTTTTGTTTCATCTCTAGTGTTTCTCTGTTTCCAGTAGGCCTAGACAGTACCCTAACGGAGTTACTTCAAGAACACAAGAATCATTCCACTAACAATGAGTATGGATAGTACCCTCATGGAGTTACTTGCTTCACTTATCTGCACAAGAAGCCTTTCTCTTGTTTGGCATTTTTATTTCATTTTTTCATTTTTTTCATTTTTCAAAGAACTCTGCATAGGCACTTTTTTATTTGATGAGGCAGAAGAGGGATCCCGACTTATTGAGAGCAGAAGAGGTTGTCCCTTTAGAGAAAGATGTTTATATATATACCTCTAACATACTTGTTAAGGTTTCCCCCCTATCATTTCTCTACTTGACTTAGTTGACAAGGGTTAACCAATATAGAAAACTGATTAGAGTAGGCAGTGCTAGTTAAGAGTGCAAGAATCTTGATTTCTCCATGATTCGCTCTTAAAGGAATGCATTTTCCATCAGGTTATCATCAACTAGGAGAAATGCGAGATCCTCATAAAGAGAGGGAATAAACAGATAATCAAGTTTTTATAGTTGTACAATCTCTTCTTAGATTTCACCCTTCTTGTTTAAGAAGCCAAATACAGTTCCATGTGGAAACTAAACTGTGGGTTCACAAGAAAACAAGGAAAGTAAATAAGAAATACAAAGCAAAACAAAGTAAGAAAATAGAAAAACCAAGAAATAAAATGGTACTCCTACTTCTAAGCTAAGCAGATCATGGGTAACTCACGTCAAGTGATATTTCCATTGCAGCCACTGACGCATTGGTTGACCCATGCATGTGACATTATTAGGTCCCTATACTACTAGTGTAACCCCTTACTGTTATTAGTACAACCCCCTTATTATATTGTTGTGACCAGGTAGTCCCCATATTGTTATTATTATGCCCCATAGAAGCCCACTAATTTTATTATTTTTCCCTTATATTATTATTGTTATGTGGGCTTTGATTATATTATGACCCCTTAGACTGCTATATATAGAAAGGAGGTCTTGTCGTTTGTATCATCCAAGAATTGTTCATTTGTGTAATGTAAAGGATGTTTCCCCCTGGAAGAGGCTTATTTTGAAGGTGTTTATCTATCTTTTCTATCTATTTGTGAGCTCGTTTCATAACATTTGGTATCAGAGATTTGGATTCTAGGGTTTCGCTGCTCCAAACAGGTCATCATGGAATGTGTGCTATAACTTGTTCGATATAAAGTTTCAGAAGCTAAAAACAAAACCCATTTGAGAAGAAGTCAATTTGAACCTTGGGTCTGAAGTTCAGATCTTGTCTCACTATATTTTCAGAGATATGATCTGAGGAAGTTAGGGTTTTTGCAAGATCTAGAATTTCATCTCAATCAGGTCATCGTGGAATTTTCACTATAATTGTTTTTTACACAGTTGCAGACTCTGAAATTAACACCCATTTGAGCTGAAATCGTTCTGAAGCTTGGGTCCAAATTTCAGATCTTGTCTTGCTACATTTTTAGAGATATAATTTGAGGTAGTTAGGGTTTTTGCAAACTCCTGAATTACATTCTAAACAGGTGACCTTGGGAAAATAGTCATAAATTTCTCTATGGGCATTAGATTGAAATTTAGTAAGAAGTTATAGAAAGAGGACGGACTGTAGTTTTCGGTGTAGATTTTTCAGATCAGAAGGTCGAAACAGTGACATGTGGCACATCGTACATGTTTTCTCTACTAAACTGGTCTATAATTAGGTCATCGCAGAAGATTGGTCATAACTCTTTCTTAGGGAATCTAATTGTGATCAGATGTATGGGGTTAGAGAGAGGATTCCAAGTGCCATCATGGAATGATATTTCATAACTTAAAGATCTGAAATGGTCGAGTTATAATTGTTTCAATATCAAGCTCCAAAAATCAAGAACAAGCGACATAAGGATGTTTGATGGAAAATATCCAGTAAATTTGATACTACAGATGGAGAAATATTTTTATCTACATGAGGTTCAACTATTACAAAAGGTATGTATTGCATCTTCATATTTAGAACCAAATCAATTTTTATGGTATAAAGGGATTTGTTCTCGTAAACCACTTGTCCTGTGGTCAATGTTCATAGATGAAATGATAGCACATTATGAGGATACAAAGAACACCACCTTCTTTAGCCAATTGATAAATCTCAAACAAAAGGGTTCAATGGCAAAGAACATTGAGGACTTTCAAAAATTGAATATAAGGGTTAATGATATTCTAGAGAAGTAGAGGATTGATGTATTCATAGGGACTGTAAAATATAACATCGAACATGAGGTCTACCTTTCGGAACCTGATTCATTGGAGAAGGCATCCAGGTTGGCAAGAAAAGTGTAAAGAAAAATTATGCAGACAAGGAAGTCTACCCATCACAACTATAAAGATGGAAGCATTGTTTCTCCTAGCCTTCCACAACCTACAAGGTTGACACCACAACGATTGGAAGAAAAAAGAGAAAAATGGCTCTATTAAAATTGTGATAGAAAATACACTAAAGGTCATAAGTGTGCTGAGAAGAAATTATTTTACATAGATTATGAAGAGGAGGAAGAAAAGGATCAAGAAACATCAAAAGAAGAGGATAAACGCTAAGAACCAACCATAGAGAAAGAAATGAATCTCACCATATCTTGCAAAGCATTGGCAAGAATTAACACTCCTCAAACTCTCAGGATAGAAGGACATATCAAGAAGAAAAAGGTTCAAGAAGTGAAAGATCACATCAAGAAGGAAGAAATGAATCCGATCATATCTTGTAATGCATTGGCTGGAATTACCACTCCTAAAACTATCAAGATAGAGGGACATATCAAGAATAAAAATGTTTAAGAAGTGAAATATCACATCGAGCATCAAGAAATGAATTTGACCATATCTTATAATGCATTGGAAGAAATTACCACTCCTCAAACTCTCAAGCTAGAAGGACATATCAAGAAGAAAAATATTCAAGCAATGAAAGATCACATTGAGTGTCAAAAAGTTCTCCAACTTTTAAAGGATAACGCCACTTTGGTGCAGAATCGAATGAAACAATAGGCAGATCAACATCACAGTGAAAGAAGTTGTGATGTAGGTGATTGGGTATTTTTACGGCTACATCTCAAGCAAGCAATTTATGAGAAGGAAATGTTGGCAATACTACATGCACTTCAGAAATGGTGACCTTACCTAATGGGAAGACACTTCAAGGTAAAAATGGATCATGATAGTCTTAAATACTTTTTAGAACAAAGATTATCTTTAGAAGAATAGAAAAATGGGTCACAAATATGTTCGGTTATGACTTTAAAATCATCTACAAAAAAGGGACGAAAAATGTTGTTGCAGATGCACTCTCAAGAAACGATGAGGATGTGGAAGCATTGTTTTGTGTTATTTCTATTATCCAACCAGATTGGATAAACGAAGAAAGGGATGAATGAAAGAAGGACAAAGCCGTGTGGGCACTCATTCAAAAGTTGCAGAAGATCCCAATTCAAAATATATTACCAGAACTTGACGAGGAAGGAAAAATCATATTGGAATCTAGAGGAGTCATAGAAGCAAGAACTTGACAGCTACAAAATCAATCAATTTTAGAGTATCTCATCAAGTGGAAGAACATACCTGCTAAAGATTCCACATGGAAGGACAAGAACTTTATACAGAAGCATCAAGAACTACTCAAGCGTTGAGGACAACACTTTTTGGAGGAGAGGGGCATGTTAGGTCCCTATACTACTAGTGTAACCCCTTATTGTTATTAGTACAACCCCCTTATTATATTATTGTGCCATGTAGTCCCCATATTGTTATTATTGTACCCCATAGAAGCCCACTATTGTTATTATTGTGCCCTTAAATTATTATTGTTATGTCATCTCTAATTCTATTATGAACCCTTAGACTCCTATATAGAAAGGAGGTTTTTTCATTTGTATCATCCAAGAATTGTTCATTTGTGTAATTTAAAGGAGGTTTCCCCCTCGAAGAGGCTTATTTTCAAGGCGTTTATCTATCTCTTCTATCTTTTTGTGAGTCGGTTTCATAACAGACATCATGATTGACGAGAAATATTTTCAAGCAAACCGACAGACAAGAAAGATAAAATAGTGCAAACAAATCATTTGAAGCTTGAATGGTTCCAAAAAAAACAAAAGATTGAAATCACATGAAAGGAACTCTGAGGATGTATAATGGTGTCGTGTCACATTGCGCATGGAAGACAAGCATGTACACACCTTCAAACATGAAAAATGAGAAAACATGAAAGAAGAAAAATTATGTTTCACAACAATGCTTTCTATGTGTGACTCCTCCAATGCATGAGCAATAGGATTGTGTGATTCTGGTGGAGGATGTGAAAACTATAAAATGGATTGATTTTTGGTGTTAACAAGAAAGTGTTGAGGAGCTTGGGGAGATTCAACATATTTTTTTATCAGAACTTGAACTAACCTCAAGGCTATGAGAACCTGTCATAACCATCAGCTCAGGCTGAAGTGCCTCGATAACTTGAGGAGTTTCCACTTCATCAGAATATGGATCATCAAATATAGATGGCTTAGAAAGATCAACATTAGGTAAATTAAGAATCATGATCAAATGAATGAGTGAAAAGATCGCAACAACCATGATCAGAAAATTCAAGATCAACAACGAAATCCTCCTAGTCTATTCAACCATAAAGAGGGGGTGATAAAAAACAATAATTTTCACCCTTTAAGTTTCCATAAATGTAAGATGAGATATTGGGTAGATCCGGGAAGATGGATTTGTCCCATCCGCCACCAAATGAAGGACTAAATTCCTATGTGTTCTATGAATGATCAGAAGTGGAAACATATGGAGATGAATTTTCACGAGATGGAATAAAAATGGTAGAATCATGGAAGATTTCAAGATAAGGTGAACAAGGTGCAGACAAAAGGAGGTCATCCTTTACAGTGGATTCATGTTCAAATTCCCACACATACTCATAAAAAATGATAGTGCGGGTTAGTTGTTGAACACCGACTCCATCCAAAACCTGATCCTCATGAACATCACATGTGGAATCAAGAATGGATGAAAACAATAGACCAAAATTGATAGGATCAAAGGAACCAGTGGATAGATGCTTAGAAGATAAGATCACGCGACAACCATTAGGCTTACAATCCAAATCTACACAAAAATCCTAAGAATGTGGGGTAGAAGGATATGGTGACAGTATAATAGGGAGATTCACAACTTCTCCCACCTCCTCCTACGGAGCTACAGCTATTTGATGAGAAGGGAACGAGGGTCACTTCAGACAACAACCTTGTACATCTCAGATGTAGAAGCTCTAACACCGAGGTATGTTGGGAGAGAGTCAGAAGTTTCTAACTTGTGTCAATTCTCAAAGATATAAATAAGATATTGAAATATTCCCTCCAAAAAATTCCAGTCAACTTAATCTTCAGGAAATTCAAAACAGTAATGAAGAAATCAATCAGAAAAGTGCTCAAGATATTCGTTAGGTGGTTTTCGCAATTTTGATTTTATTTTATTTAGTGCTTTATGGTCATATAAAATGAAAGAACAAAATAATTCTCTGATCATGTGATCGAAAGAGTGTATAGAGGATGCAAGAAATGTGTGACACCATTTCTTTGTACGCCCTTCGAACATGAAAGCGAACAACCCACAGGAAATGAAATACGAGGGGACATCATGCCTGTCACAAAATACAACAAAGGAAATTATGTGCCTGAATAGGGCTGTTCAATTATCACCATTGAACTTATATTTCAACAAGTCATCTATAACATCCACTGCCACATCAAAATCAACAGCGTGAGAAAAACATGTCGGGGTTGTGATTTGGCCATAAGTCAAGAAAGTTGTGCAAAAATTGAAAATAGTCTTCAAGGGCTTAGCTTGTCGTCTAGCCCTCCTTCTAGTGCCAGAAATGTTGATGGTGTTAGACCCGCCAACATTTAGTGGATCTACCCACTATGAAATCCCAAATAGACCACACACCATTGGGAGTAGGAGTCTCAGTAGTGCGTGGCAGTGTAATGCCTAGACTATGGTAGCGTGCAAAGATAAGTATGATGAATTTGGGTGGAAGCAAGTGTGTGACTTGCGGCGAATAAAGTGAATTGCATGGGGTTTCTAACACACAGAGGGGAAGAGGAAGTGTGCCCCTTAGGAGCCTATAATAGTATACATCATGAAAGGAACACATAAGTGGAATGACATCACAGGGTAAGATGCAGAATAGTCCACAAGTTAAAGTGATGGTTTAATCTAAAAACATGAATTCAACAATATTCATACAATTTCATACAAAGTAGTTCATAATAAAATGTGTAAGTTAAAGTGCATATATTCCTAAAGCAACCAGAATAGTCGAACTACAATAACAACATATGCATGAAAGTGTGATGGCTCTATTATTATTATTATTATAAGTGAAATTTCCATCCATACGTACATAATTGACGACCACTGGCCCCAATAGTGGAACATTATAGTTAATAACACTTTCTCCTCCAAAGTAGTATACTTGATCTACGTTGTGGAGAAGCCAAGGCTCATCACAATACTCACAAGCCTTTTCTAAGCCTAAGCCTAGCAAAAAGCTTGGCTCCCAAAATCCCATTTTATGAGTTACGAGGTTCTATTTATAACAAAAGGTGGGGTGACCCTTGACATTCCCCTTTGTGACTCTTTGACTACCCTCATGACTCTTCAACTTATTTACAAATAACTCATTACATAACATGATGACCTTTCACATTCCATTAATGACACTTGGAATTTCCCTTACAACATATTTACAAATAATATTACATTTTCCACATGTACCCATGTGAGACAAAATAGGCTAGAGACAGCCTAACAAGACAAAACATTATGGCTCCAAATTTTGGGGAAATACCAACTCGACAACTTCCACTTGATGCTTCTTGATGTACTCATGCGAAGTTTGGTATTGTGTGATGATGTCCCCAAATTGCTTGATTGTGTCTTTCTGATAGTGGACCCCTCCCTCCATAGCTTCTAAGTATATGGTCTTGGAACCTATGTCCAACTCATCCTGAAGCATGTGTGGCATGGTGTTGAAAATAACATGACTGCCAATGTAGATTTGCATGTTATGTGCACTCTGCACCAAGTCATCGCTAGTGTGCTATCACCTTAGCTGCTCCACGTACATGTTGAGCTCTAGCTAGACTTAGTTCTTGTGTTTAGCTTTGGTGAGGAAACTGATTGATGTGATTTTGTGGATTCTCACCATGTCATCCAAAATCTTGTACAACTGTTTATATGTGGCCTGTATGGTGGTGACAAATGGGGAGAGTTGCTCATAGTTCTAGATCAACATCCAAACCTTTCCTTTGTCCATCTTTGCTTGTGACTTCATGATCTGCGGTAAGTGAAGCAGGGCCCCTTTGTACCAAGTTATCCACTCTTTCATAGAGGTGGTGGTAGAATGTATGTTCCTGAGAGTTTGAACAAACTCTTTGCTCCAATTTTGTAAGCCATGCACATGGAAAACTATTTTATGCAAGGTGGTGAATTTTTCATAGAGCTTCTGCATGGTATTCGCAAGTGTTGGTACTTCAACGAGTATCACTTTCCTCATTTCTTCCTTTGTGGAAACTTTTATCTGCTCTCTGATTTATTCTATCTCTTACTAAACCGTCTGCAAGTTCTTTGCCATTTGTTCATCTCAGGTAACATGAACTTAACATTTGAGCTTGTGGCTCCTGCATAAGCCAAGGTGGCATCGGCAAGGGAAACTTGATGCTCTCTGACATCTGGCACTATCACCCTTTCATTCATGAATGAAAGTGATGCATGATCATATAGATAGTGCTTCCTCCCTGCCTATACAATCTTCTTTTCAACTCATAAAATGATAGATTGTACACATCGATAATTGGATGATCATCAAGGAGAATAACCTCTCCTTGCTTGCTTGGGACTGGTTCTAACAGTAGAGGTGGTGGAGACTCAGAGGTGACATATGGTGCTCTCGGTGTAAGGTTAGCATCTTCATTTTGTGTCTCATGCCCCAACTGCATGTCCGTCACTTCAATAAGTTGCTTAATCTTGTTAGTAAGATCACGATTGTGCATCTGTTCACCGTATTCCTCAGCTACCAATTGTTCTGACTCCTCAACCTGTATGGGTGTTGTTCGATCTATCATCGCGCCTTGCCTTTCATCTCCCTCGTCTTTTTTATTCTCTTCCATTTCTCTCCTTCTGATCTCTTTCTCTTCCTTCAACTTCTTCTTCGTTTCCTACAATTTTATTTCCTCTTCCTGCAACCTTCACTTTTATCTCTTCCTTCACTCTTCTCTCTTTAGTAGTTGCTCCCTCTTTTCCTCCGCTGCCAAAGATTATTTCTCTGAGATATGATCTTCTCTCTTCTTGTATATTCTCTCTGCCTCTGTGTTCTCGACAATATTCCTCTTTCCCTTGTCCTACGCTAGCTTCCTTCTTATTATCATTGTTTTCTTAATTCCTTGGCTACTGCTGCCTGTAGAGTAGATTTCAAAGTTATGGCTATACTGACCGACTTGTGGAGATTGGATTCATTGTAAGAGTACCTCCAAGGGTCCTCCTCATGCCAGTGAAATGTCCCATGGATCCATGGATAGCACACCTTCACACATTGGTTATTGCAAATACCGTGGGGATCATATGGATTAAAGTCCTTGTTGCCGAAGTTGAACTTCAATATCTCCTTATCTTTGGCATCTACATATTTCAAGCTCTTAATCTTGTACAATCTGATGTGAAAATGAAGAGGGGGCAATAGCACCTTCTTCTTCCTGTGTAGTCCTACATATAACCCCATGGAGAGGTGATATGAGAGCTCTTGCATGACCAACTTGTCAGTGGCATACCTTAGTAGAACATGGAGAGGCTTCTCTTTGCTAAACACTCTAATGAAGGTGCCACCAAATGAGCCATACCAATATGCAATGTTAAGCATGACCTCTATCGCTTCTTGGGACATGCAAGGTGGATGCTACTCAAAGATAAGATTGTACAACAGGGTGATGAAATGGTTAGTTAGCCTTGCCATTACTCCTCGACAAATATAATCGAAAAGTAACTTGCAATAAATATTGACGACAATCTCTTTCGATGTCCACGTCCATCTCATGCCAGGAAACTGATGTTAGGCACAAATTGCATCAAGTAAGGACACATACATGTAAAATATTGCGTGCTCATCCTTGGGCGGATTCCAGCCATTAGTCACATGGACTTTAGCCTGAAGGGACAATAAGTCTGACTAGTTGAATGGCCTTCCATCACGCACCAGTTGGTCGAACACAACTACCAAGCCTTCAGAAAATGTCTTTGGAGTCCCTTGACCATATAATCAACATGAAAAGATGATCAAGAACTAGTAGGCCTTCGTGAGAGACTTTGTCTTGTAAACATGATTAGGTGTTTATCTGAACTTTGACGGTTCTTTTACCCAACACTTAACCATATATCTTATGTTCACCTCATTGCGGGTGTCATAGAAAAGTGCGTCCATTTGCCTCACCAACTAAGGTAAATGATACATCTACTGATAGTTCTCTGCCATCAAGGTGGCAAGCTCTATCCCGCTAGCATTGATCTAAATCATAGTCTCTGGATCTGTATGTAACAGAATCGAGCGGATGATATTTGCACATCGGAAGGTGGGGTATCTGCATGCAGCCTTGTACAAGCCTGACCACTGGATACTGATATAAACCTATCCATACTCTAAGTCTTCCCTAAATTCCTCTGCAAAAGTAACCTTGATTTTCTTCAATGTCAACTTTGTGCCATTCTTAATGAACATTTGAGTGTCTTCATAAACTGGCAAGTGAACTGACACCTGCTCAACTGAGTCCTCAGTACTATTGTTAGTAGTATCCTTTGATGCAGTTCTCTTAGAGGTCATGTTAATTATAACTTCTTCAGAGATGCTTAATGATTTTGGTACATGGAGACGGAGAGGACACTCATGGCATGCCAATGTTAGCTTAAAACCAAAAAAACCTTAAATACCAGACTAAGTAACAAAATGGGATAATTAAATCCTCGTTCAATGAGGTGACTTGTTTCCTAGGAGAATTGCACATTGTGTAGTCCCAACAGTTAGTGAGGTAGGCTTACTGACTGGAACTGTGTAATGTGTAGTTCTTTCTAAGCATGGGCCAGGAGAGACTACATATTATGTAGTCTCAGTGGCCAAGACTGGGAGGCTAGCTTTGGGAACTGCGCAGTGCGTAGTTGGATCTACACTTAGGCAGCCTCTGCAAAATTCTAGAGGTTAAGGTAGAAGCGTTAATCTCCCAGAATGTGTAGTGCTTGCAAGGGAAAGCGAGATCTGGGTAAGGGAAGCCCAAATATAGCTAAGGGGAGTGTGAAATCGAACAGATATGAAGGATCATGTGATGCTAACTGCATATTTGACTGAGTGATGATCCATGCAAGTGAAAAAAGTGCAGGAATCAATCAAACTGAAGGAAAATGAAGCATGTGGAGAGAGTCGCCACAACAATGACTGTTAGTGAAAAAATGGGGTAATGCATGAGACACTTGTGAAAGATAATGAAAAACTTAAAATAACACTTCTAGAAGCTAAAACAACTTAAAACAATTTAAAACACAAGAAATCATTCAACAAAATAAGTGAAACAACACTCTCAAAAGCTAAACACGAAAAAATGACAGAAAAAATGGCAAAAGAATATAAAAGCAAAAATCACCCGGAAAAGTGACAAGGATCACACCAAAGGTTTCTTGATCTCCTTGGGAATGCTAGAGCTCCAAGATCAAATGTAAACATGAGCTCTAGCAGTTTCGATTAAATAGATTTGGTCGATTTAGGGTTCATGGCACGAAGGCCAAAAATCAAGGTGTTGTAGCTCCCAGAGACAACCTCGGATTGGTTACAAGACCAGTGCCTAGGCACATCTAAATTTGGAGTGTCACAAATAATTCTCAGTCAAGGGAGACCTCACTTATATTATATATGTGTATATAATGGGTTGGTTCATTCCCCTAAAGGAGTAAGACATGCATTTCTGGTACTTCGTCATATATACAAATCTCATAAATATGCATAAAACAGTGGAGGCTAAGTAGTTCAAGGACTTACAATTTAATAATATTTTGTAGAGCAGATGAGAGAAGATAAGGAGAAAGAGAAACTCATCACATAGAGCATAAGGCTTCAAGAATTCTACACTTAACACATAGAGCTTGAGGCATTAGGAATTTCAATACTTATTTGAGTTACAAGCAAATATAATGGATAAAGGAGGGACTAAATGCTATGATTCATGTAGTGCATATTTAAAGATATAATTTCAATAATCCATAGAGGCACTTGCATTAACATATCGATACAAATGAATCTATGATGAATCTTGAAATATTTCTAGTAGCTATGATTGCATGAATTCAGAGAAGAAACATAAACATAATATGGGTTTTAACATAGGGATAACATACAGTAATACTTGAAGGGGGAATCACCACCATTTCCTTGATATTCTACAAAATCTGTATTACAAAGCCATATAGTCTGAAAATAACATGTAGTGTTTTGTTTAGAATTTTTGAACCTTTGTTAAGTGTTGCTTCCCCCTATTTATCTGGAGAGGAGAGCATGGACATTCATTACAACAAAATTATCTTTGGTTGAGTCTTAACTCTCAGATTGACTAGCTGTCTCAGCTAGGGATGGCTTTGGGGCCCAAAAATATTAGAGAATTAATCGCCTCATTTAATGGAGGAAAAGAATAATACATCAAATAATTAAATCGTCAGAAAGAACTAATAGTAAATTATATTTGTTCCCATCCCTGTAATTGCTTCTGCTTCAAGTTCTAGTTATCTCATTGTTTGGCTTTGTGTGATGTTCAACTGACTCCCGTCATTTCTACCTTTACTACTTGTGCCATTCATTATTTAAAGTTGTGAGTGTGCACCTTCAGCTCCATGCAACAGTACTGAAAGAGAAAACCCCTAGGCGGTACTTGGTCTCTCTCTCTCTTATGGGACACCATGCCTAACAATTAAATCCTCCTGCGCTACCAAGTATCTTTCCACTCCTGTCAGCATTGACCCTGATTTCATGTCACAATGTGCCTTTCTGAATCAACCAATACCAGTTTTGAATGCACCACCTATTTCCCTTAAATCCAAACTTCCAACCCATCATGCCTTTAAAGCCCTTTCCTGCACTATTGATGCCTTGATATGCATGGTGATGCTCTCTTGGTGGCAATATGGAGGACTTTGACATGCTGCCTGTTGCTGTAAAAACGTTGTGAAATAGATGAATCCCGTCCCCCTTTGCCCCTTTCAGTTTAGCTTAGCTTTCGTAAATTTCTTCATCTGACCAGGGCTAGAATGAGGGGCTTATTCCAAGCATGATAGAACCCTTTAAGGCGTTTGTGAAGTCCCGCACTTCGGCACTTCCGAGGTTTGCCACTAATACTTTGCCTTGAACCCTGCGATCACCGATCTGTGAGGTCGGGCCCAATGAAAGTATCACAATCATACTATGGGAGGGGACGACCCTTTACTTTTCTTTATAACACTAGTTGACTCATTCGGACGTGAAACTTTATAGGCCAGATCGCATAACATATCGCATCCGGGAGGATCCCATCGCTTATCACAATCGCAAGCTTGGAGGGACTCAACTTGTGCGATCACTGATCTGTGATTGCAATGGGTGACGTCATACTGCCACGTGTCACCTTGTGAGTGGTGACATGTGTCACCTGGAAATGCCCACATAGGACCCCTGAAAATGTTGAATCCGCATGCCACATGTCCTTAGTACTGCCACATTATTTTTCATACTACCACGTCATTATGACATCAACTCCCACGTCACAGATATGGGCCAATGGTATTGCGCCACGTGCCCCCTCCTAGATGAGAGAGAAAGGGGTCGCCTACCCTTGGTTTTTCATGGATTTCCTTTGTTAAATGATTTTGGCCTTCCCCGACGATTTAACACTCTTATCACAAAATCACAATATTTGAAGGTTTTTTGAGTTGTACCCCCTATGGATCCACTCATTGCGATGCCCTGTGCCTGTTGTTCACCGAAACGTTTGGAGCCTAGTTCCATCGATCGTCGATAGAATGGACCCATCGACATATGATATCGCGATCGATGATCAACGATATCCATGGCCAAATGCCTGTCTGCCACCACTTTGCGCTTGTGATTGCCGATATGTGATATCGATGCTCTACGCCATGACCCATTGATATGTCAGATAAGCCGATGGACCAGACCCGCCGATATGCGATTTTTGATATCGACGATGAGACGATGGAAAATTTTGATGTCTTCCTCTTTGGCACTACTTCAGTAAGCCCTGATTTGCGACGTGCGATGAGCCCGACCCTTAGCCATTTCTCCTTTATTTTGTGGCATTGAAAGGGGTATCTTTAATCAGCTCTAACTTCTGATACAGGAGTCCATTTGCGGACTTCTATATACCGTTGTAAAGCTCGTTCAGAGAACTTTGTAATGGAGAGGGTTTGATTTGGCCTTGAGGGATTTTGTAGCCTAGAGTATGGCTTCAAACATCACTTCTCTTTGGCAACTTTAATCAACTAAAAACTCATAATGCAATGAATGACAGCACAAGGAAAAAGTTGAAGTTGGTGATAGTTTCCAAAATAACTCAAGTACCTCCTTCGGACTGCTAAAAATAGATCCCTACTTCCTTGGGATGCTTTTTTCTCTTTTTTCTTTTTTCTTTTTAAGGAAAAGCTGCCATGCATTTCCCGCAGAGATTGTGTTATTCTGGGAAGTACTCGGCAACTCACTGGCTCATGCACTGTGAAACTTATGAGAAAGAAGATTCTACACAATTTCCCACTTGACAGATGGTTGTCAACTAGCTCTACGCAATTTTGAAGTTGAAGGCTCAATGTCAGCTTCAATTATGAAATTCCCGAGATCAAGGCTAGTTGCTCTCAAGGATTGCACAATTCACTAAGGCAAGCTCGGAACAGGATGAAAACCAAGTCAGGAGACCGACTTGTGGGTTAGACAACAAATAAAGTAAGAAAACACTATCCATGATGCAAAGAACGAGCCTTAATCAAAGCGCAAGTACTTGGGTGAGTGCAAGATGAGCTACTGTAATTTAGAAGGGAGGCTCAAAAATGAAGCACAAGCGAAATTTTGGAGGGTGGTTGTAGCGGATACAAAAAAATCCAAGTGAGTGGAAATTTAATGCACATATATCATAGATGATAGTAATATGTAAATTACTAACAATACCAACTTTTGTGGTTCTATCAATAGAATGGAATACTCTAGATTTATGTGAATTGGAAGAAACCTCCTTCACCTATAATTTATTTATGGAATGCTCCAAATTCATTCCCATTTGTTACTACAACGATCTCACATCACCCACCTCATGAAATTTTTTATGAAATCTATCTGACTTACCCAATTTGAAAAATTATATCTGACGATTTAAACTTCAATAGGTACGATGTCCCATTTTGTGCTTGTGTTGCCCATAGTCCCAATGCGAGTTGGCCCATTAAGTTGGGTAGGACCCAATTCCTTTTATGTACCTATGACAAAACCCATCTTCAGAAAAATATCAACACACGTTTTATCTCCTACGCAGAGAATCGTATGCATAATGCATACAATTTGTTGAAAATCTTCCACCGAAGCTCAAGAATGTTGTAAAACTATTGCAGGAAGTGGTTGAGTCATGTTCAAAGTTCAAGTAAGTCTTGCAGTATGGGAAAGATATGAAGCCCCTCACTAAACAGTTTAAGATCAAGGTGAATAAAGTTGAAGTGTGTGTGTCCCAGGTGTTGTTCAGGGCATTCATGGATGACGAGGTGTACTACTAGCACAACCACATTAGTAAAAGTGGTTGAAAAATGCCCGATAGGTTTAATGGTATAAATCTAATATTAATCGTACTAATACATATATAACAATAAAAGTGATAACAATATCACAAAAATAACTATTATAATAAAAATATTATTGTATAAAGAGTTTTTTCAGAAGAAGTCACATTGAAGATTTGGGTCAACGCGTTTCGAACCAGCAAGTGTGGTTTATTATTATTATTATTATGTATTTATATTAAATATTGTTAATCATATTAATTATTATTAATTATTGGAACTATTAATTAGTTATTATTATTATGAGTATTAATATTAATTAATATATATACATTTATTATTAGTTAATATTATTATTTAAATTTAATATCATTATTAATTATTTAATTTATATAACTATTAAATTAATTAATTACTAATTAATAAAAAAATAATTTGTTTCTTTAATTAAATATAAATAATAATCAATTAATAATATTAATTAATTCACAATAGTTAATTAATGTTGGACACCTAATCCTCAATGGGTTAGTGCGGAAGCCGAATGGACAAAAGGAGTCCAAGAGACCTTGGGATGTGGAACCCAACGGTCAAACAATGTACTATAAATGTATATCAATTGTTAATAAAATTGTATTGTCATGTTTTATCTTTCATATTGTTCTGACTGCCCATGCGTGTTTAACATGGTATTAGAGCAGGCGATTGTTGGTCCTACTCCAATTTGAGCCACTTGTTTTGTGGTCTCTATATATATTTCAGTTCTGCCTTTCTCCTAATCAGAAATGAGTGGAATTTCCACCTTATAAAGCATTTTACTGTGTGAAAACCTGCCAGTTCTGCCCATTACCTGTAACGCTCCATTAATTCATTGTCTGCCAGAAATCTGCTGCCTCTTCTACCTGACTACCTGACATCTGGCACTGTATACGTTGCACCTAACTCTGGCTCTTTTAAGACTCTCTGTCTGACATTACATGCGTTCTGCCATATTATATTTATAAGACTTGCACCCTGTTCATCTGAATACATTTAGAATCCATACGTTTCATAATCTTTGAATGTTGTCTATCAGTCACATAAATTCTCCATAATTTTTGAGTGTCTGCCATTACCTGTGCTATGCTCCATACGTTTGTTGTAATTATGACTATTGGTTTGCTGTAATTATGTTGCGTTTGTTGTAATTATGAATGGTCCATGAAAAGCGTATGCGTTGGCTCTGTTGATTACTGGAGGAAAAATCGTTGTCACGTTGAACGTTGGAGGAAAAGAACGCTGTCATATTGAGCGTGGTCCTGTTTGGAGTCTGATGGAGAAGCGGGGTATCGTGGAGATTTGAACACTTCTCCATGGTATTCTGGAAAACACTGCTCCAATCCACGCATGAAAAGAATGTTGTCACATTGAAGAACGCGAAAACGTGGTATAGTCACCATTCCGTTGAACGTTATTACATTTATACGCTATAGTTTTTCAATGAAAACGCATATAGTTTTGTGGAAATGATGTGATTTGAGGTCAAATATGCGTGGATATGCGTTGTTATATTATTGGACCTTTCTTTAATCAGTTTTCCGAGAAGTGCAGAGTTGCGTGGGACGAAGTAAAGGAAGTGAGCCAGGCCAAAGCCCACTTTCGCCTACGCTCCGAGAAACAGGACCCTTTAGAAGGTTACTGTAAGGAGAATCCACAGACCGATGAGTGCCATATATACGAGGACTGATGAGTGTTTGAAGTGGATCTGTGCTTTGGTATAGGAATTGGTATCAAAAGGAGAAGCCGCTTCCCTTGAATGGTCGATTAGCTCAACCAATTCTTACGGGAGACACGCGCTTTGTTTTGGCCATATTTTTGTAATTTTCACCACAGTTTTTATGATTGTATCAGCGCAGAGGCATTAAGGTTAAAGGAGTAATAGTTTATCTTTGTGTGCTAAATGTTGAGACTGTAATAGTTACTCCTCCCTGGTATTACTGTGCTCTTTCATTTGATGCTCCCACTGCCCTTGTAACTCCTTATGCTGTCATCCGCTACTTTGGCATCTGTCCATTACTGAAAAGAACATTTTATGTAGCCTCCCTCTGTCGAGGTCGCAAAGCAGACCAACCGTCGGCCTCCATACACGGTGTAATATGTTGAAATATTGTTGCGTTGAACTGTTGACTGTCCGCTGGTAGTGTTCTATTGTTGTGTGTTTTCTTGCCATCTTTGGTGGTTGCGTTGTGTTTCCTTCGATCACTCCTTTCAAGGACTTCGAACCATCGAATCTTTCAAGGATCTCAGTTAGTCATTGATGTACTGAAAGTTGAGTAGGTATTGACTGAGCACTAGGATATTGGAGCCATGTAAAGTCATTGTGCAACCAATCTAAAGGATGAGCTGGAATTGTTTGTGCCTGGGGTGAGAATCACGATGATGTCACTACTCCTGTTGAAAAAAAAAATGCTGGCAGATAAATTAAAGGCTTGAGAGCTTTTAAGGCCCGATTTTCGTGACCACTGACCATCGCCTCGCCTTGCTGCTAGTCAAGGGTTTCGAACCCCGTATCACGTGCGTGGTTTGCAGCTGTGATGTGGGAATACTCTCAGCGTATTCAACAGCGACCGCTGCAAATCCTGACGATGATTCTTAAATTTGCATTTATCAGGTAAATGGGTTCATATATTTTAGACTCCTGCCTGTGTATTTAATTTTGAAGCATTCCTCATACTGTGGCAACGACATTAGCATGGTAGTACATCACAACAGTTGAACAGTTGAACAGTGCATGAATAACTTCAGGCAGTAGCCTCACGCTACTCCCAATACGCTGTGTTTGGCTCTCAATACGATGTGTTTGGCATTCTGGTATTACGCTGTTGGAGCTGCTACAACAGTGAAGAGGTTGGGTTTCTTACTAGTGTTTACACCAACGAAAAAGGGCTGAACATAGCAAATAGAAAACTGTTTATTCTTGGCTCCTTCTGACTGTCAAAGGTTGAGATCTTTGTGGAGAAACTACACCAGGTTTCCCCCGTCAAATGTTAAAGCTCTGCTATATTTTGTAATTTATGAGTTATATTAAATGAAGGAACAAGTATGTTATGGCTAAAAACAGTTCTTCATCTAATTATCCAGATCTGAAGTTTGAATTACATATCATAGGGTTTATGATCAAACAATAATGGATGTATTATTTGTCACATTACCTGAGGATTGAGTTGTGTTTTCAGATTTAATTGTGCTCTGAAATCTCAAGGTGTCAAGGGCGAGTAACTTGTGTTCCAAATATATTGCCTAGGCCAAATTTATTAAGGAGTCAAATTGGAGGCTGAAATACTCATTATATCCATAGGTGATTTGCATCTAAATTGTATTCCTTGTGTTGCATTTGCGAAGGGGACAAATCCAGGGGCTATTTCTATTTGAGGATTTGAAACCAATGATGCCATTACTTTGTAAACAAATGTTAAATTTGAAGAATTATTAAGTTTTGACCTTCCAAAAAGGGGCTTGACAAATCACTGCGTTAAAGATACATTGTTGATCGTTTCAAAATTTGCCCGATTCTAACACTGGGTGAAGATACTTGATTCTTTTGAAGCTTTAGTTCAGCGATGAGAAATCAGTTTGTAGGGTTCGATCTAGCTTCCTTGCAATTGATTGTATTTATTATCTTGATGACACAAACCAGGTTCTACTGAGACTGTCGACAAATTTCATTTGCAAAGAAAGTCAAAGATTGACTCTGTTTTTCACAATGTGAGTAGTTTGAATAATTTGAGAAGTACATTAAAGCAGTGAGTCATTTGCTACATTGAAAATGGTACTGTGATGTTTGCTACAGTGACTTGGTGATATTAGTATCCTGCTACTCATCTAATAGTTGCAATTATTTATCATTTTATAGACCAATTTGTAGCTAAAGATAACATCACTTCTCTGATTATATTGGCCTGAAATGAATAGAATAGATGATGTATTGAAACTACTGAATAATTTAATACTTTCCACTGTTGATGACATGGTTAAGATCAACAAAACCTCTCTTTCCAATATTAAAATTTGTCTCCAAAATGCACATGAGAATATTGAGTTTTTGCAGCTTGAGACAAAGCTACAGCAATGGAGTCATCATTCTAAACCTATTTTTGTTGAGAAGATGAATAATATTATGCCCTAGGAATATGAACCCTTAGATTAATAAACGCAAGGGATTGATATTATAAATTCAAGGGATTAATATTAAAAACGCAAGGGTTTGTAAATCCAAGGGAATAATATTAAACCCAAGTGATTAGTATTATAAATCCAAGGTATAAAAAGCCTAAGATAAATATTATAAACCCTAAAATAAACATGGTTGATGAAGGTTTACCATAGTTGACTTTCATATTGAGACAACCTTTGTAAGAACTAAAAAATTTAAGATCAAGGAGACTTTCATATTATATACCTCAAACAAATTGAACTAGGAACAATTAACTAAAAAATACAACGTTAAATAAATTATTAGTGTTTTATAGTTCTTTTAAAGTATTTGTAATACCTTAACTTTTCTCTTTTAATAATTTACTTGACATTCCATATTAATATTTTAGAATTTTAGAATTTAACATTATTATAATCTTATTTCTCAGTATTTATTTCAAGATTTAAAATCTCGAGTCCCACCTCTATGAATCGTTTGAATGTTAATAGTATATAAAAAATTATCAATATTATAAATGAGTATTTTGTAATCATATTTTAAATATTTAATGATAATTTTTCATTCTATAAAATTATATCCAAATTATATGCAGTTGAAGGCATTGATAGCTTGTTGCTGCGGAAGCACCGATGGATCGTACACCCTTTGGTCCTCCCGTACACGTTCCAGATTTCCAACGGCATAGAGAACCAGTTGTAATTGTGAATACTGTGGGTCTGCGGCTATCACCCTTTCTATTTGTGCAACCAGTTCCGGGTGTCGTATTTTGTCTATGTATTAATTAAAAATTTATTTTTTAAATATTATAGCTTATTTACTTCATTTTTTCAATATTTAAATGGATGACTCTTCAAATTAGTCTAATTACATATAAATAATCATCTTCAAAAGTAAGATTATATTTCATTATATTTCATTGTAATTTTTAGACATACATAAATAATTGACAGTAGATGTGAAAGATGATGGTGTGGTCTACTATTATTCACTTATGTACATTTATAATACATGATGTTGAGCTCTATATTCCAAAGTCTCTTGGACTCCATTTGAATGCTCATATTTCACACCAATTTTTAGAGGATTAGTTGTTTAACATTCGCCCCTTAATCCTAAGAGGTATGTATGAGTCCAAGAATATAGTTGTAATACAAAATGTGTAAGAATATGCATTGCAACACTAGATTGAATGTGCTCTCTCATATGATGGCATAAGGAGGTGGTTTAAGAATGACCACGAACACTAGAACACTTGGTGCAATTGCCAGAACTCTTCCAAACCTCACAAGAAGCTGAAATCTTCTGCTAGAGGAAGTGTCCCTAATGATTTGGAGAGAGAGACCTTGAATCTCAAAAGGGGAGGTCTACAACATGGGAAATGCTTAATGCAATTCGTGGAACTCTTCGAGAAATGGCTCGCCCCGACATGGTCCAGTTGTAGGTTGAGCAACTTCCCCTTAACAATTCCGTGTTTCTAGACAGCAGCCAGCCTTCCCTCCAGAAATTGTGCAATCCTCTCTAGCAGCCTAATGGGCTCCAAGATTGCGCAATCCTGCCAACTAACAGTCCGAGCAGGATTTGCACAAAGCTTCCAAGAAAAGGATGTTCAGCCCAGGATTTGCGCAAATTTGGGCAGTAGTGAGATGCTCTGCCTAGAAATTACACAAACCTCCTGGGCAGTCAGCCCAGCTCACAGTCATGAATGTGCATTTTTCCCAGCAGTTGAGCAAGTGCATGCATGGGCACTCCAGTTGACCAGTTCCACCCGAGTCCGATCAAACTTGACTTGCATGCATGCATGGCTTGCTCTTCCTGGAATAGTAAGAAACAACATGCAAAAGGCATCCCATGATTCAAGGAGATATTTTTAGTAGTCAGGGTTACATGAAATGTTGTTTTAGAAGTTTCCCTCCAAGTTTCGCTTTCTCTTAGATTTGTGGCATGCGCGTAATAAGACCAAACATATTTATTTGATGCATCAGAGCTCATTCATTCACATCAGTCTTGGAGCTCTGACATCCCACGGCACATCCATGACTCTTCGACACATCCAACTCAGCTATTCACGGGGAAGTGGCCTCAACTTGTCTTTTTTAGCATTTCTGTCACTTTCGGTGTATTTTCTTGTGTGAGTGTTGTTTGCCTGATTTCTTTTAATGTCTGGTGTCATTTACATGCATTCTAGCTTGTCCCAAATCTATTTTAGATTTGGTTGCTATCTCACTGCTGTCTCATGCATGAAACTATTTTTCACGCACGTTCGCCCAACCGGCTAACTGCCTCACCCACATGCATGTTGACCTATTTTTTGAATCTTTCATTCATGTTTTGAATGCACTGTTAATCACTTACATTATCACTTAGTATCGCCACACATTCATTGTCTTACTAGCTTTCATTTGCTCGTCAGCAACTCCGGCCAACGTTAGCCCAGGCTCTACCTTCACTAAGGCTTCATTATGCAATTTGAGGTAGGAAGGCTCACCTTCCTCCCCATATTTTCATATTCCTACCCAGCACTAGCCTCAAGGACTGTTTTGTGCATTTCTGGAGGATAGTCGTTGCTTGGCCCAAGAAATTGCGCAAAGCTATCCCTGGGCCAGCTGTCCTTCCCAACTCGAATTTCACATTGCACAATCCCAGTAGCCAATTGCCTTACTGGATTGTGCATTCCATAGATCCACCAGCTAGTCCTATCTTTGAGGCAGCCCAAATTGCACAGCCAAATTGCCTTCTGTGCAATTTTGCCATCTAATCACTCAGCCTCCCAGTAAACTTTGTGCAATCTTGCTCATTAGTTCCGCAGGTATGTGCTGTGTCCTTCCCCAGATTTTCTTTGTTTTCACTGACATATTTCTTTCCATGCATGTTTCTTGTTTCCAGATCTTCCAGGTGTTCATCTATCTCACTGGCTTCCAAGAGAATAGGATCTCACGACACTGATGGTATTGTAGCTGAGCATGTGTCCTCTAATTTCCTAATATATGAAGATACGAAGTTGTATCTAGACAAGGACATCAAACTAAAGTGGCAAGAGGTTAATAAAACATTCGTAGGCACTTTTGGGGAAGACCTCGAAGACAATCAGGTGTACATGAACATTCATAAGTCCAGCTTGTATTGGATTGCATGTAGATAGCCAACGTTCAGATGTGCGAACATGATTCACTAGATCGTCTCTCACACTGATCCCGAGATGACGACCTTGAGTAGTGTCAGTGGGACGAATCTCGCAACCTTTTGGGCATGATATTATGATGAGATGTACGATATGTTTGAGCCCCTGACTCTCATGACTCCTCCATTCAACTTGCCCAATAGCAGAGCTCACTTCGGAGGCAGTCTAAAGGATTGTGTAAAGGAGCTATCTTGTTTCAGGATGACACCAAACGCGATATATAAGATGAAGATATTGAGGAAGGCATACCAATACTTGGTCATGTTCACATGTTGACTAAGTGGCCAAGAAAGAACTAAAACCATTCCTCAGATTTGGGTGATCACTTTGGACCAACTAGCCAGAGAAGGAAGACCATGCAACTAGTCTGGCATACTGGCTCATCAACTAAAGAAACAAGTCATGAAGGCTCGACAATAACCTGAAGGCATGCATGCAGAGATTTACATGTCCACCTACATTCTAGATGTAGTATTTGCCCGAGATGAGTTCCCGAGCTTGGAGTGGGCATGGTCGCTGACAAAGACAATTGTGAACACATATTTCAAGTTGTTGTCCGAATGCAGCTTCAGAGGAGTGATCATATGGATGTGCGGCCTTTTTTTCACCACAATGTACAAGTTGATATTCGAATAGGATCCACCCTGCATGTCAGAGGAAGAGATGAAGGCATTGTTAAGCATTGCAAGTTGGTATGCCTCACCGTCTGGAACGTTCATCCTAGTGTTAAGTGAGAAGAAGTCTCTGCATGTTCTGCCAAAGTTCACATTGGATGTGCTTGTCATGTAGGAAGTATCGTACCACATCTCGGGAGGATTGACAACTAGAGTGCAGCGTAAGAAGAAGGCACCTTGGCCCGCTCTTCCCTTTCATATTCAATTATATAAGATCCCAAGTATCAAGTAAACAGATGTCGAAGCAGAATAGATGAGGAATTACCCTTTCAACCTCCGAAGCTTCAAGACGTATGACCCACATTTCATTGTGAAGGATCACTACACCAGAGTTGAGTTCAACTCGATCCATGGGGCATGTCATTCGACCGAGGAGGACTAATGAAGGTATCACTACAATTCCTCCAGATGCAATGAATACGTCAGCTTCACCGTAGAGTGGTTAGCAAAATAGAATGAAGCAGCATCATGGAGAGCACCAGCAGTAGCAGCAACCCCAGAGGCAGTAGAGCCAAGCATACTTGTGAGCGACAAAGGGAAGAGGAAGATTGTCGACCGCATAGAGGAGGAGAAAAGTTGCAAGTTTCAAGCAGATCCACTTGTAGAACAAGAAACTATGGCTATTCACAAAAAGAGGCAGCAACACAACAAGCACATCACGTGAAGGCAGATGATCCGAGTTGACTCAACTCTCGGATTTAACCAAGATCTTTTACTTTCATGATGTGATTATAATTTCATTAAAATAAACTAAAGGAACAAATATGCATGTTGTGAAGAAGAAGGAACATGACAATAATCAGCAACATAAAACACAAGACATTGATAACGGAGTTTGTCGAGGAGGGACTATGTCTCTAGGCCACCGTGTCAAGATGGTGCAGGCCGCTGCATTAAGTGTTGTCAATAGTGATGATGCACATAGGTGTTGATGTCACTATCATATAAGGAAAATACCCTCATGCAGGAGTGGCACCACGAGATGTTTCGCTACAGGAACTCTCATGCACAAAAAGACTCCTATCAGTATGACATAAACTCATGCATGATGATAATGAGCATCCTACCAACATGGCATCAAAGGGATCTTAATGCAAAATACATGGTGACACATGAGTATCCGATCAACATAACGACAAAGGGATCTCAATAAAAACATGACAAATCATGAAAACAAGTACATCCCACAGATGATTCTGCATTACATCAAGAAAGAATCATGAAACGAGTAAGAAAACAAGATCCCACATCAAACATCAAACAGGGATCTATGCAACACAATGCAACTCATAGAAAAAATAGGTACATGAACACATTGTGTATACCTCACATCCTAGGGCCATCTAAGAAAAAGGATGTCAAAATGCTGAAGCTAACCGTACCATCAATCTCACGGTGTCGAATCTCATGGAATGACTACTCGCATGGTGAACGCTCACACCTGCACTCCACTTTGAAAAGTGGCTGAAAAATGGTTTTGGAAAATTTAATTGCATCATCAGATTTGTGGCATCAAATAGTGTAAAATCGACTGTCAAATTTCTGAATTTTGACAAAGTGAAACTCCGAGGCTTAAGGAATCTTTAAAATTCCCCCTAGATTCCTCAAAGATTCCGTCCTTCGGGTCATCTGAGGATATGCTGCTAAGATAAAAATTATGTCTATGCCATGAGATTCATGTTGCTGAGAGGTGTAGGATCGACATAAAGTTTGTCCAATTTGGGCACTGGCAAAATTTCGCCCTCCTCAGAATTTGGCTCAATCATGGTTCCACCTGCTCTTTTTGAGGATCATGGTTCTACCTGCAAAATAATTTAAGAAATACAGTCTCTATTTCTGTGCCATGCCTTTGCCTCAACTGCGCACTGAACAAATGAGTTTATATACAATTTATCGAGAGGACTTTACTACATGAGTTTGTTGGGTGCAGTGGTAAGGTTAGTGTTTGGTTAGAGAGAGGTCAAGGGATCAAATCCTAACCCTCTCGAATGAGGCGTGTAGTTTTACAGAAATATATATATATATATATATATATATATATATATATATATATATATATATATATATATATATATATATATATATATATATATATATATATATATATATATACATATACATATACATATACATATATATATACACACATACATACATACATTATATATATATATATATATGGCGTATGGTCTCTAACCGTTTAATCAAAATGGCATGCTTTTGTTGTTTGGTTTTTGCACGGTAAATGGGACTATTTCATTTAAATGGAATTGTATAGTTTTAAATGTGGTTGGTTGGTTGTATTATGGGGCCGCCCAGTGGGGACCAACCCACAAGGGTCGAGCGGGTTCAATCCCCACTGTCCTCACATTTAATCAACAACATAAATATATATGGTGGGTTGGGTGTGGGTCGGGTCCACCGGAAGTGGCTTTCCCACCCCATTAATACTTGTTTGTTATAATGTCACGAGGGTTCGGTTGGGCTGGCGGGGGTCATCGCTCGTCAGTAATTCTTTTGTTGTATTTGTTATTTGTTGGTCTGATGGGGGTGGCGGGGTCATGGCCCACCACCCAAATAATATATATATTTTTTCATTTTATATAGCAAAAATAATTTTCAATTTTTTCTAATATAAGGGATATTAGAAAAATTAACGATTCAACAAATTCACCCACTTTCGGGAGCTAAGTTTCATGCCCCAGGGTGAGTCAAATTGTAGGACACTTAAACCTGGCCCATAGCCCAACTTTGACCAAAACTTTGACTCGCTTGTTCTCCCTCATACGAGCTCAGATTTGAGTGTCATTCGCACCGTTGGAATTAGGGCGACGAGCACTTCAATTTGATGTTGGGTGAGGAATAATCTAACCACTTTGAATTTTGACACTTTCTGAGTCTTCTGTGTTGGGTTGTGTTATATTCTTTCCATGACTAGCCCACATAGTTAATCGGGAGGTTAGAACGGGGGCGGAGCCCCCCTTCGTTACACCGATTGTGTCATAGGGGGTTTGAGGGGTGCAGGTAACACCACTCTATGGGGTGTGGGGCAGTGCCCTGGAAATTTCTGTTTTTGGACCCTATATTAGGTTGGGTGGACCTACCTATGGTTTTGTGCATGATTTTTCGCACATGGTTTTGGACACGATGGTTTTCGATCCATGGTCTTCGATGTGATGGTTCTCGGACCATGGTATTGGATGCTTCAGCATGTATAAATATGTATTGTAACATTGAAAGGAAAATAATGAAAAATCAAGCTGGTAGTCCTAGTTTTGGGATCCAGGGGAAAATCTTTGTGCATATGTGTTTTATGTGTTATGCTCTCACATTGTTTATTTTCTGTGTTTTAGAATTCGTATGCAGCTAATTTCTGTATGGGGTTACAACCTACGTTTGGTATCAGAGTTGTTTCGGCTTCAAGGGGACGCCTTTGTTGCTAAGGGATTTTGCTCAGGCCTGTGGTTGACCCTGTTCAATGGGATATCTGTGGGATCGATTCTAGTACTGAAAGAAGATGGCGAGCAGTGGAAATATAAAGATCGAGAAATTTAATGGTCAGAGTTTTGAGTTGTGGAAACTCAAGATGGAGGATTTGTTGGTGGATAAATATCAGTGGATCGTGGTAGATCCAGGTACGAAACCAATGGGAGTGTCTAGAACAGATGGATGTGAAGACAACATTTCTTCATGGTGATCTGGAAGAGGAGATCTACATGCAACAACTTGAAGGCTTTGCGGTGAAGGGTAAGAAAGAACTGGTATGCAACCTAAAGAAGTCTTTGTATGGGTTAAAACAGTCACCAAGGATGTGGTATCAGAAATTTGATACATTTATACGGGGACTTGGCTTCACTAGAAGCAAAGCAGATCACTGTGTGTATTTTAAATTAATTGGTGACCATGTTATTTATATGGTCTTGAATGTGGATGATATGTTTCTAGTTGGAAATGACAAAGAAATTATCCAGGATTTGAAGACCCAATTGTCCTCCAAATTCGACATGAAAGATCTTGGTGCTGCAAACTATATTTTGGGCATGGCAA
The DNA here is from genome assembly GCA_031772625.1 of Pinus tabuliformis. NCBI lineage: Eukaryota > Viridiplantae > Streptophyta > Pinopsida > Pinales > Pinaceae > Pinus > Pinus tabuliformis. Next base: position 104,721,541 of record CM062818.1, on the reverse strand, counting down.
TTAAAAGATATCGGGCAAAGAGGAAGCTCCTTATGAAAATCCTTATGATGAGGTCCGATCCAATGTAAACGCGAAACAAAACCTTGCCATAAGATAAACTATAAATGAAACATATCGCATCGCACACATCCTTTGGCTAAAATATGGACTTAACATTTCCTTTGGCATTCCTCGATGCGATAACACAATCGGAAAGTGCATATCTCAAATTTCTTAAGGAAACATTCCATGGGGTTATACAACTCTATCGATGCGACAAGGTGATCACAATCACGCATCAGTAAGGTCCCCAAACACATAATGAATTCCCATTTGAGATCCGCCAATGCGATTTCATCTTCATAAATAAAGGTGCATTTTACGATAAAGTGGAAATAGTACAGTGAAACGAATGCTTGCGGCTTTTAAGAGCATAAAACATTAGTAAATGAGAAATAAACGATTTATTGATTTCTTAAATATTATCCCACCTCACTATGACAACTCACTCTTTATCGCAATCAGAGCTATACGAAGGAATGGCTAAAGCATAAAGTTGGGCTTATCGATCTGCGATATGTGATTATTGCTAGTCGTTGATCGGGAAACTCATGATATTTACTTTAAAGAACTGTTATGAATATGTGCGATGGGACATATCATTATGGAATTTAACGATCACGATTGGTAGTTGCCAAAATCATTAATAAAGCAGTTATGGTTGAATCCTTCGAGGATTTCATCCATGGTAACATAATATATCAAATTCATATCACTTACTGCGCTTAATTGTTGTTAATCTTATGTATTGTGCATTATCTTGGAATGGATTTTCTCCTCTGTTACGGTCATCTGTTTCTTTTGTAGAGTAAGCTTGAATTCATCAATTCAGGAGACATGTCGAAGAAATCAAAGAAAGTAAAGATTCCAGTCTTAACCAAAGAGGAAACAGTAAAGAAGGGCTTGATATGTGATACTACATGCGTCGGCCTTCGTAAAGCTTCATCGGAAAGCATATACAATTTATTAGAAGCTGAAGATCCATACATAATTGAGGAATAAAAGGGAACAACTGATTCCACTGACAAATCAGAGAATACTCTCAAGGATTTGGCTTGCTCCTTTCTCCAAAGAATAGCTGCCTGCCCGAGAATATTACCCTACAATGACTTAGTTAGATGGGTCATCGAAAGCATGAACATAATAGAAAAAGAATTTTTTACGGCTAATGGAAGGATGTTCGGCTGGTTCAGAGCAGAAGATATCAAAAAGATGTACCATTTGGAAGAATCGAAGAAGCATTACAACAAGGCATTTATCAAATCTTTTGCTAAACAGAATGACGTGGAATCGGATCCTATCATGCAGTGGAGGCATTACTCAAACAAACACAAGCTTGAATCATTGGGTATGTATTCCATTGACTCCTTAGCATCTCCTTACTGCTATGCTAGTGCTATGATATGTAGACCCTTTGGAGTCTCTGATTCCACTAGGTTTTCAATTAAAATGGTTCCTTTAATGGAGGCAGTGGTGTTATAGACATTTTTGTGCCTTACAGCATTGAGCATGAAATGTCCATAATCCAAGGGATCCAAATTCCCTAAAAGAGTTGTTCCTACCCCTAAAGGAACAAGGTCAACCAATGACAGCTTCTCCCAGAAGTTCTCCACCAAAAACCACTCAGAAACAGTCAATTCAGGATCAATTCAGAGGCTCCACTAGCTGCCTGCGTTGAAATGTAGAGGCTACACTGGCTAGGTGCACTGCAACGCAGGTGGAAGCACTACCAAGGTGCGTTAAGCGGGAAGTGACAAATGGCAAGCTCATTCAACGAGGTGGAAAGACCCTGGAAGCTTCCAGAATCTTCTCCAATGACACTTGCCTCAATGAATTCGACTAGTGATGAGTAAGAGGTTCTCAACCTCCAAGTGGAAGCAAGAACTGATAGAGAGAAGCCACAAGTCAAAACATAAGCTGACTCATCCTCTCTTCTTACATCTATATATGGATCTCTCACCCAGAGGTTCAGGAGGCTGGAATTTTGTACTTTGCAGTGAATTGCTATTGGTTTGAGATTGATATTAATACATTGGGTGACTTATGCTTTGTTGGAGGAGAGGAAGGGATTCCTTTGCTGGGAGGTAGATGCTGGATCGGGACTCACTTGGTTGTATCTCCTCTTGAACTTTATTATCATATCAATAAAGCTATTTGAGTTTCTCCTATATGCTTGTATGTCAATGATGCTTTGTTATATTTGCATATTTAGTTTATATCTGATCCTAAACTAGTTATGAATGTAAATCCATGTCTTTTGTGTAGTTTTCCTCTCTTGTGATCTTGCAGGAACTTAGTGAAGCTGGACCAGTAAAGGAGCAAGCATCGAGAAACGAACAAAAGAGAGAGCGATTGGATCGACAAACTAGCGGAAGACATCGGTTAGTTACATCCTTCTTCTCTATTTACATTTCATAAAGAAAAATACTCAGGTAGTTTTCCTTGTTTGTTGCTAAGGCACTATCACACCTTAGAGTGGGATAGGGGCATTCCGAATTGGATACTTTTCCCAACAACAAATTGGCGACTCCGCTGGGGATCGTATCTTGTTAGTTTATTTGTGTTTCTATTGTTGTTCATCTCATAAACTCAAGAATGCCGAATCGAACTGCATTTGCCATTTACAAATGCAAAGTAGAGATCTACTACTCTAGTCCATTCACTGGGCCTGTTTATGATCTGAACAACTGATCCAAAAGTGCTCTAACAACCCTTTGTTATAGATCTTAGTCCTCCTTTAAATCATCCTTCTAATTGTACCTAATTGATAGCTTTTATCCAACCAAAAACCGTAGATTAAACTGCAAACCGTGACCCAGAACCCAGAAACAATTCTCGTTTCTGCTTCAGCGCGAACTCTGTGAAGAGGTTCTGCATTTAACCGCAAGTCCCGTGAAGGCTACCTGTGCTGAAGTTTAGTTTCTCTGTGTTGGGGGTGCGCTGATCAGCCTTTACCTTGTGCAGCTGTGGTTCCCTGCTTCCTGTTGCTCAGTTTTATCTCTGTTTTTTGCAGCTTGTTATCAGTCAGTGTACCTATCTGAAACCCCTTTTCTTTGCCTCAATTCCACCTCAGTTGTATAAGGAAACTGTATTTGTTCTTTGTGTATTTGTTACATCATTTGCAGTTTCCCATTACGAAAGTAAACTAGTCATACTGTCGCCCTTAGATCTAGACCTGTCGTAAGTGTCGTTTTGATCTTAGGAGTGAGTTTGTTTGTTTGTGAGTTACAAAATTGTCCATCCCAAAGGCAAGCTTTGTTATCAGCCATTGGTGGGGTATATCCTAGGGATTCCAATCTTGTATCCTTTGACCACAAAGGATACGATCCTCAGTTACCAGCTCAACTAGCTTTCCTTATTCAAGTGAAAGCCCTCAACAAAACTGTTCATCGAACAATTATTGATGAGGGGGCATCTACATGCATTATGTCGATGAGTTGCTGGAAAACTTTAGGATCTCCATCCTTGTCGCGATATTCGACGACATTAAAAGCATTCGACGGAAGGACATATACCCCATATGGTATCCTAAATAACTTGAAGGTTGAACTAGGGGGAAAAAGAGTAGAAATAGATGTTGAAGTCATCGATGGGAATCTTGATTACAATATCCTACTAGGAAGACCGTGGATATATGCCATGGCAGCTGTGGTGTCGACCTATTTTAGAAATATCGCATTCCCCTTTCAAGGGGGGATTACGATCGTCGACCAACAAAACTTCCTCCCCAATGGTTCACAAGTTACAGGAAGCATTCCCATGATCCATGGAAGCCCCCATTCGCTTCAGAATATCGGAGTAGGCCTACTGAAGGATCCTATATTAATGGGAAATTTCGCTCTTCCACCTCCAATTGATTTGGCGGAAGTAGTGTCGATAGGTACCTGCAATATGATATCTTCCACGAAGATCTCAGAAGACGATATCAACATGGATCATGCAATGGTTTTGCCCCCAAACCAAATAGAAGTATTGTAGCAATCAATGTTTCTAGCATGGGAGGCAAACCCGAATCAACGCTCATCAAGCGTTTGGGTACATAGGTCTAGAGAATATGGTACCCCTTTAGATCCTTGGTCGAGAGTGCATGGAACCGACAAAGGAATTGTACAATCAATATTGATTGAAGGGGCACCATGGAATGATTGCCACCATCGTTCCCTTCTTCCAGAATATGAAGAAGATACTCAAGATGACCTTTATCACCCTTCAGTCTTTGAATTCCTATCAAATAATGTAAATACGGTCGATTCCGAGCGAAACTTATCCAATATTGAAGAGACTATAGCCATAAATATCTCGACTAAAACAAATGTTGTAGAGAATATTTATGTCGGCAAAGGTTGTTCTCCTTCAGAACTGGAAATATATAACGCTCTTTTTCGCAAGTTCAGAGATGTCTTTTCTTGGTCGTATGATGAAATGCCAGGCATTGACTCGAGTATCGTTGAACACGAAATTAAGATGTATCCAGATGTGAAACCGGTACGACACTGGCTTAGGTAGGTGCACCCCAAGAAAGCCGCTGCCATTAAGGTAGAAGTTGAAAAACTTCTCCATGCTGGTTTCATCTACCCGGTTCCTCTAACCGATTGGGTATCGAATATTGTCCCTGTTATGAAGAAACAAGGGACAATTAGAGTGTGTGTCGATTATAGGGATGTAAATCAAGCTTGTCCAAAAGACAACTACCCTACACCCTTCATCGACCAGATAATTGATGAATGCGCCGGATGTGAAATCTTTTCATTCATGGATGGATTTTCCGGGTATAATCAAATAAATATCCGCCCACAGGACCAGTCAAAGACTGCATTCATTTGTTTGTGGGGCACATTCGCATATCGAAAATTACCCTTTGGTTTAAAGAACGCAGGGGCGACGTTTCAGAGGGCAATGAATTATGCCTTCCATGACATCAAGAACATCGTTCAACCATACCTCGACGACCTTCCGGCTCATTCGCGAAAGCGGACTGATCATCCGCAGCATTTAAGAGCGATATTTCTACGTTGCCGACACTACAAGATACGACTCAATCCGCACAAATGTGTATTTTGCGTCAGTTCTGGTCGTTTACTTGGCTTTGTAGTCTCCAAGGATGGGATTCGTCTCGCCCCTTGCAAGGTCCAGGCAATCATCAATTTGCCTCCACCTTCAAATTTGCTTCAGATTCAGAAACTCCAAGGGAAAGAAAACTTTCTGAGGAGGTTCATTCCAAATTACGCAAAACTTGCTAAAGGTTATACACGTCTTTTAAAAAAAGAGGTGCCCTTCGTTTGGGATCAGATTGCGCAAGCTTCCTTTGATGCTTTAAAGGATTACTTAATAAAAGCATCATTAATGTACACCCCCGATTATCAAAGAGATTTTAACCTGTATCTGGCTGCAGCAGATACAACCATCACAATGGTTTTAGTTCAAGAAGTCGACGGAATTGAACACCCTATATATTATTTAAGTAGAAACTTAAATGATACAGAAAGCAAATATTCTTATGTTGAAAAACTAGTGCTTGCAGCTGTTCAAGCGATACAAAGGTTTCGACATTATGTCCTCTTTCAGAAAACTACCATTCTGTCAGATTGCAACCCCATGACTTATCTATTGTCGCGACAGTTGCTGGGGGGCTAATATTCAAAATGGATAGCAATCCTTCAAGAGTTTGATTTGGAATTTGTAAAATCCAAATCAAAGAAAGCTCTAGTTTTCGCAGAATTATTGTGCGATCTCCCATCGTCGTCCAACGATGAAACATCCGAAGAATCAATCGTGGATGAGAATTTGTTTCTGATATCTACAAGCAATGAGTGGTATGGGGATATAATAATTTATCTCCAAACCCAAAAATTCAGGCCAAATACCTCTCGCTCTGAACAAAAACGTATACAATACCAAGCAAAAGACTACATGATCGTCGGTGATACGATTTACCGTCGTGGTATCGATACAGTTCTGAGGAGGTGCCTCACCCATGAGGGGGCCGAAAAAGCCCTGAATGAGTGACATTCAGGCGCGTGTGGGGGGCATCAATCTGGATATGCTACAGCACAAAAAATCTTACGATCAGGATACTTCTGGCCAACCATGTTCAAAGATTGCATAACCGCAGTCAGAAGTTGCCATGCTTGTCAAATTTTTGATAGCAAAACCAGAAAACCACCCGCACCTTTGCAGCCAATAGTAGCTGTTGGGCCTTTCTCCAAATGGGGCATCGATTTCATGACATGTAACCCCACCTCGACTGGGGGGCATGGGTATATTATAGTCGCCGTTGACTATTTTACCAAATCGGCCGAGGCGATGCCTACATTAGATAACACTGGTGAAATAGCTGCCCTTTTCTTTTTCAATCATGTAGTCGCTAGGTTCGGCGTACCATAGGCTATAGTTACAGATCATGGATCGCATTTTCGCAATCACATGATGGTTGAATTAGCTGCCAAGCTAGGGCTATCTCACGACAGCTCTACTCCTTATTATCCGCAAGCCAACGGACAAGTTGAAGTGATCAACAAGGTCCTGAAGCATATGTTGCAAAGGATGATCGGGGTTCACAAAAGAAGATGGCACCTAATCTTGTACTCAGCCTTGTGGGCTTACCGAACATCGGTAAGGAATGCGACCGGGTTCACACCTTTCCAACTGGTATATGGCCTGGAAGCAGTCTTACCAGTCCAGTGCGAAATCTCGTCTCTTAAACTCGCGATCGATCTCCTCCCCAGAACTTCAGAAGAAGAGGCCCGTTTCTTGGAATTAATCCAATTGGATGAAACCCATCATGGTGCCTCTTTGGCTAACGAAGCCCATAAGAAATGAGTCAAGGCGCAGTTCGACAAAAATGTCAAACCCCGTGTCTTCTCAGAAGGTGACTTGGTCTTGCTTTACGACCAAGAATCCGATAAATTGGGAGCAGGTAAATTTAATTCTTTATGGATGGGCCCCTATATTGTTAAACGCGTGTTAGCAAAAGGAGCCTACGAGTTAATGGATTATGACGGAATTCCACTGGCGCAACCTCGTAATGGGTTGTACCTTAAGCGTTACTATGCTTAAATAGTAACCATTATGCTTTTGTCGTATTTTGTTTTCGCTAAAGTGGTCGTTTTGGTCGAGTAATCCACCTTTTTACATTTATTGCAAATGTCAAACCTTTTGGAGACATGTGTGGGATATGCCGATGGAGCGAGTCGTAGTCCGCGGAACCTGTCCTCCACAGCCTGGGCCATTTTTTATCCAAGCGGCGAGTTAGTAAGTTTCAGAGGTGTATGTATTGGTCAATCAACGAATAACATCGCTGAGTATAGCGCATTGATAGAACTCCTCTCTGATGCCATCACCCATGGTATACGCTGACTAATCGTCATGCTAGACTCACAACTCATAATACTTCAACTCAATGGTATATATTCCGTCCGCAACCCAGCTATTTATCGCATGTTCCTAAGGGTTAAGATTTTGGAAAGACAATTTGATTTAATTCAATACCAACATATTTCCAGAAACTTAAACACATTAACCGACTCATTAGCAAACTATGTGTTAGATAGACATTTGCGACATTTATAAAAAGAAACACATCATCAATGTTGTACATGTGGATCATATAACTCAACCAGAATAAAAACCCCAAAAATCAAATATATATATATATATATATATATATATATATATATATATAAGCTGTTTATGGTTTACATATAATGTTCTGTAACCAAGACAAAATCGGTTGCATGACCCAAAAACTCAAAAATGCTAGGGGGCACCCTAGCCTAGTGATGCTCATGATAGCACGTCACGGCCTGTGCGATCATGCGTAAGAAACGAGTCCATCGTCTAGGCACACCAGTAGTATGTCGCTGCAACTGTAGAGGTAACTCGTCGATCCTCACATCAGGAATACCGAGAGTAAGGCTCTCAACCTACTCCTGCACAGCTGTGAGGGTCTCAGCCACATCGAGGTCATGAAGAATAATCCTCCCGGCAGCCTCCCCTGCTGGGGCGGCGGCTGGCACTCTCGGGCGAACTACTGGGCGAACGGGACCAACATCTGCATGCACACATGCGTTTGATTAAAGTCTTGATAGAATAAAGCACAAGGACATTATGAATAAAAACAGTAAACAGTGATATGGTCGAAGTTTTTACCAATAGCGCCCCACTGCTCGTCGTTCGGCAGTACCAAATCCGGATCACCCTGGAAGTTCATGCCAACATATGGATACTCGGAATAGACCATCTCCTGACGCTCAAACCACCTGAAGAAGGTATCAGAGAAAGAAATTTGAGATTGACCAGCATGCCTAGACATGTGATCAACCCATCTCTGCATGCGTGATTCAGTAGGATAAAGCAAGTCGAGTGCAATGTACTGTGGCTGCATCAGTGGTATCTTCTCCAAAGCGAAGGCGGTCAAAATAGAACCAAACCCAAAGTTCTTCAACTTCCCATCCTTTACCTTGGTCAACTAACTTTTCATCTGAAGAAGTACTGCATCACACCAGTTGAATATTTTCGGTTGGAGGCACTCCAAGGCATGCTGCACATAGGATCTGTTGGCTACATGAAGAGACACACTGCTGGCCATCCTACCAATAGTATACTGGATAGACCTAAGGGACCTGTCAGCAACCTCATGGATAATGATCTTGCCGTCTTTACTCGGCCGAGATCCTTCCCTGCAATACTGGCGAACATAATCTCTCACAGAGTCACTCCCTCGGGCCGAAGCTGACAAAGAAATGGGGGTACCCCGCCTCGACAAGCCAGTCAAGAAGTAAATGTCTACTGCGGTCAAGGGGATAGATTTGCCCCTAATCTGGAATACTTGGTTGATAGGATCCCAAGCATCGAGCAAACACTGCAGTAGGTTGATCTGCTGTCTCATGCTAGAGATGCGGAAGAACTTCAACAGGCCACAGTTCCGCAGCGCGTTCACCATGACCGGATCATGTAGAGCAATCATGTCCTCTTCTTCATGTTCTCGTTCTCGCCATGTAAGGGTCATTTTGCTCCAATATCTCTGAAAAACAAACATGAGAGGAGTTAGGTCTTGGTTTTGATGAGAAACTGGCAAAAAATTTCATCAAAAACTGTGCAACAAAATCCTTTTCTGCGCCTATCGCACCTGCACAGTGTTCCACCTGCGTTGAAGGTCAAACTGCCTTCATGCTGCTTGACATTCAACGCAGGTTTCGAGTGCACAAGGTGTGCTGACGGCAGAGCGACCCCATCAAAGCCCAGGGGCTCAGAAAAACAGGAAATCAAGCACAGAATGCAGAAAGGAAACCATGAAATGAAAGAGCTCAGGTTTAGCTCCTACTTGGTCCAGACGGCGCCGACAATCGTCCACAGAATCTCCCAAAATCACCTTATGAAAATCAAGGGGGAAGAGGCACCTCCAAAGCTCCAACAAACCAAGTTCAAATGAAATGGTAAAATGAGAGGTAAAAACACTTTTTAATTGCTTTTTACGTAGTTCAAAGCGAAATATTAGGGTTTTAATCTCATTTTCAAGCAAATGTTATTCATTTCTAACTAGTTTGATGCAGCAATTGAGGGTACAGTACTATCTTTGAAAAGAGAAAAGCTAGTTATGGTAAAAAATCAAAACTAGACCATGTTAATCGAGCAGTTTTAGCACATAGTTCATGCTCGTTAAAAAATAAACATAAGATCGAGCAGTTTTAGCACATAGTTCATGCTCGTTAAAAAATAAACATAAGATTGAGCAAGTGTTTCAATCCGCATTTAAGCTCGTTAAAAAATGAACTATCCTCCGGTAAATAACCACCGTGAATGTAAATTTATCATCCATTAAAGCCTTGGTCGTGTTTGCACCGTCACCTCCACTTTTCCATTGGCCGATCATTCACCTCCATTTGATTGTTTACCCATTTTGAGGAACAGCTGCGAAGAGTGATTTCACTAGCCATCCTTGTGACACTGCCGTGATTGGAAAATTCCAACCCTTACCTGGAATCAACTGATACCCATTTTATCACTTGTTCCTCAAAAGGCGAGTCTTCTTTAAGCTCTTTTCATCTGACTCGTAAAAAATGAAAAGATTGCCGAGTTTTGGCCTTCCAGCTCGTTAAAGCAACCGGAAGTGCTATCCCTCCTCTAGATTTTAATCTTTTTGGACCTGAGGGATTATTGCACAAAAAGATCGAGCGTTTGTTTTGTTCGTCTCGTTAAAACTATCGAAATCTCATCCCTTCTGTATTGTTTTATACTTTTTTCGGACTTAAGGGATTAGATGACGAAAAAGGAACTTTGGAGTTACCTTTACGTACCTTTTCAGACTCTCTAAAAATGAAAAGGACCGAGTTATCTTTGTCGTTAGACTCGTTAAAGAACATTAATAGCGACAAACTTGTATTTAGACGAGAACGAGTTTCACTATCGCTAGGCTCGTTAAAACATAGCGATGGGTTTGCCCGAAGGGAAAATTATAGAACAAGCATATGTTATCCTCCTCAAGCTTGACAAAAATAAAGAGGTACTGGTCAGAAATGACTGGGGAAAATTGGGAAGAAACTCAAAGAACTTTTATTGGTAGCAAGTCGCTCTTGAACATGACACTTCCACTCTGTGCCTGAGTCGGGTTGGGTTGTTTCATTCACCGGTCACATCACCATGGTCTCGCCATACCATCCACCTTTGGGGTAAATGCTACTGATCCATCACACAAGTGTCGCCGATATGTTCAAGAGAATTCATCCAGAGAAGTCAACCGTGTCCCATCCACTACCATACATTATCATTCATCCTTTCATGACCGCCACCCTGAACCATATATCATCAGATCGTTTTCACCTCCATCAAAATCATTTGCTCCGTTCCATGTCACTGATGTGGGATACATTAAGGCCCTCCTTTGACGGATCACTTCTTGTCGACATCAGCTCATTATCCAAGAAGTTGATCTAGGAACAACCTCTTCAGTACTTTGAAGCTTGCATGCCTCAATGGAAAGTTTCTCACTTCTGGCGACAAGTATACATCAATGACCTTCGACCGAAAGATTTTGCATGGTGTTCAACACCAAGTCCTTTATTCACACCACGTGAATTGTACTGCAGTACCTTGAGGGTCATCATCATTATCGGTGATTCCTCTCGCGCTTGTTAACAGTTTACATCATTGACTGGTAATCAAGCGATGCCTTTCCATGTTCGACTTCAGAACATTTCTCACATGGATCGAATTGTACTTAGAGTGAAGATCGAACGAGATTGAAGACCCCGGATCTAGTTTCATCCATCCGGGCTGCCATATATATTCAGGAAGAATAAAGACATTGACATGTACAACATTACAACACAGATAATCATCCTACCAAAAGGATGATGATTTCATCAAAATCATCAGTCTACCATTAGATGATTGTCTGTTCTATGTACAGAAAAATGAATTTATAAAGCTGAGCATGGGAATGCCCGCCTCAGCTAGATCATGAAAGCAGTATGAAAAATAATGTATTGTATTGTATCTTATTACAGGTCTCCTCCCAGCATTGGAAGAACTTCGGATCCTCCTAATAAAGCATTTCACCCGATAAACGACCTCATACTTTAGGGGGCAACTGTTATAGACATTTTTGTGCCTTACAGCATTGAGCATGAAATGTCCATAATCCAAGGGATCCAAAGTCCCTAAAAGAGTTGTTCCTGCCCCTAAAGGAACAAGGTCAACCAATGACAGCTTCTCCGAGAAGTTCTCCACTAAAAACCACTCAGAAACAGTCAATTCAGGATCAATTCAGAGGCTCCACTAGCTGCCTGCGTTGAAATGTAGAGGCTACACTGGCTAGGTGCACTGCAACGCAGGTGGAAGCACTACCAGGGTGCGCTGAGCGGGAAGTGACAAATGGCAAGCTCATTCAACGAGGTGGAAAGACCCTGGAAGCTTCCAGAATCTTCTCCAATGACACTTGCCTCAATGAATTCGACTAGTGATGAGTAAGAGGTTCTCAACCTCCAAGTGGAAGCAAGAACTGACAGAGAGAAGCCACAAGTCAAAACATAAGCTGACTCTTCCTCTCTGCTTACATCTATATATGGATCTCTCACCCAGAGGTTCAGGAGGCTGGAATTTTGTACTTTGCAGAGAATTGTTGTTGGTTTGAGATTGAGATTAATACATTGGGTGACTTATGCTTTGTTAGAGGAGAGGAAGGGATTCCTTTGCTGGGAGGTAGATGCTGGATCGGGACTCACTTGGTTGTATCTCCTCTTGAACTTTATTATCATATCAATAAAGCTATTTGAGTTTCTCCTATATGCCTGTATGTCAATGATGCTTTGTTATATTTCCATATTTAGTTTATATCTGATCCTAAACTAGTTATGAATGTAAATCCATGTCTTTTGTGTAGTTTTCCTCTCTTGTGATCTTGCAGGAGCTTAGTGAAGTTGGACCAGTAAAGGAGCAAGCAGCAGGAAACGAACAAAAGAGAGAGCGATTGGATCGACAAACTAGCCGAAGACATCGGTTAGTTACATCCTTCTTCTCTATTTACATTTCATAAAGAAGAATACTCAGGTAGTTTTCCTTGTTTGTTGCTAAGGCACTATCACACCTTAGAGTGGGATAGGGGCATTCCGAATTGGATACTTTTCCAAACAACAAGTGGTTAACTCATATATCATGGATTGGGAAACCATTTTGTCTGATAAAATGGCCAACCATATCCTCGATTATAGAAGAAACAGGTTCATGACTACCCGGGCAATACCCCCATTTTATATGAGTGCCTACATTATGGACACTATTTGTTTCAATTCTGATTACCCCATTCTAGGTTGGAAATGGACTCCACAAGACCCAACCCCCATTCACATCTATCATAAGGAATTGTGGAAAACCCATTATAAAAACCATCTTTATAGAATCTGTCATGGTTTTGTCTTGCCTGTTCATTATGCTATATTCAATAAACCTGCTCCTCGGTTATCTAATGAGGCCAGTGTCGACTTAACATCAATTGGTAATTGATTTGGTGAAGAAAATTTCACCTACATTAGACTTTTTGGAAGCACTGCTACTCCACATGTTCTCCCCTTATACACTCCTAATAAACTAGTTGCCAGGGAAATAGCTTATCAAATCACAGAACAAGGGATGTCCAGAAACCTACAGTACTCCAAAAAGAAAATGTGGCCTTCATTCCCCCTCCGATGCGGTACTTTCACACTGCATGACTTAAAACATGCAGAGAAAGAAGCAGAGAAAATAAAAGCACTAAAGTTAGCAATCATTCCAAAGAGGCAATATGATCCAAAAGCAATAGCCTATAACTTCACCTCTCATGTCAAAATTACCAAGTTTGAACATGAGAAAGATGATTATGATGATTTTTTCACCTCAGCTGAGTTATTTTCTCAAGTAAAACAACTTGCAAAAATCAAATTGGGAGCAGAGGGAGTAGAAGCATTTCTAAACTTCAGAACATCGAGGTTGCAAAGTCTACCGATGGACTTATTAAATACCACCCCTATGCTGCAACATGAAGGCCAAAGTGAAGGAAAAACTACCAAGAAGATTCCTGAAAATTAGAATAGCCCTGAAAGGAAGAGGAAAAAGCAAAAGGACTCCCAAAACCTCACTACACCAAAATAGCCCACAACACAACAGTCTGAGGTTATTAGTGTTCCGATTGAAGGGACAAGCGGCCTACCCAAAATGCAGCAGGATATAGAAATCATTCCCAAAAATCCCATATAAGGGATTGTACTAAAAAAAGAAGAAATACCACCCTTTGATGTATTATACAGTCCAAAGCACAAGGCTATAGTTAAAAGACAGAGCAAAAAGAGGAAAACCGATCAAGGACCTCTTTTAACTCCTTAGGAAGAAATGATGAACATGGTATGAAAGTCAGAAGTCAATCCTTGTGAGGATTTAGCTAAATTATATTATTATGCAGGGGCTTATATAGTAGCAATAATGGACAAAGCCTCAGAGTTTAGTCAACTAATCAAGGATAAAGATCAAAGGATCACTCAACTTGAGATGCAATCGGCAAAAGAACAACAAAAGATTAATCAACTAGAATAGTAGCTAGCATAACAAAGGCAACAAAATTAGCAACTTAAAGAACACTTGAATCTGGAGAAACATAAAATTGTTAAGCAAGCTTTCCAGAAACAACAGAAGTTGTCTCAAGAACAAAGCAGCCTTCAGATAGCGATTGAGCAAGAAAAGAAGGCAAAGGATGATCAAATTGCACAAATACAATTATAGATAGAAAAATACAAGGGTTATCCATAGGTTACTGAATTCAAAAAAGAAGCCTTGGAGATAACCAAAGCCTTGCCTTGGAAATTGAACATCCTTTCCCATAATATATCATTGGCCAACCTCTTGTGCGACATCTCTCCATCATTGATTGAGAACGCAGTTGACAGAAGATTGGAATTGGAGAAAGCAGATGAAAAAATAACAAACTTTCTCTCTTAGAAAAATTTAGAGGAAGGAATGGTTTCAAATCTGCCAAAAAATACAAGAATCGCACAAGGAAATCCTATTTTTAGAATGGGAATCTCAGCTAATGAAAGACGAAAGAGAAACTTCTAGAGCCAGAGCTACAATGAATGGTGTAATCGAATTAGTAAATAATAGTTTACATATGTATAATTTGATTTCCGATTTCTCTCCAGGTAAACTCCCGAAAACAAAGGCACTGGAACATCATTGGAGACAGGAGCTGGCAAGTAGAGAAAAACAGATCAGAGAAGTTCAAAACTTGACATGGGATGCATTTTGGTTTTTTCTAGTAAAGCCTCATAGCCAGCAGATGGCCATGAAATGCCTGTCTGACGCAGTCAACTACATGGTTCCCGAACTCTCTGATGCCACCTATATAGCCCAACTACATTCTAGGATGAGTCAACCTCCAGAAATCCAGCCAATGCTAGCAATCTATGACATGCAAACACAAGAGAAGAAGACAATTCAATGAATTAGTTCAACTGCCATCACACTGCTAATTTTATACCAAATCCCAGATTTTCATGTCACAGTTTCAATAGCTTTTGTTGATAGTAGTTTTTATTTTTATTATTTAAGACCCTTTCATGTATTTAGAAAGGGTCCTCAATTTGTATACAATTTTGACTTGGGAAGTTGCACTACTATGCTTCTAAATACTTTTTTTAATCAAAAAGTGCATCAAGGTTTCACATTTTTATCAAGAAGCTTTTCCAAGACTTGGAGTTTTGCATCTTTTGGAGGTTTTCTCAAATAGCAAAGTGGAATTGAAGTGTTGTTCACACTGGAAGGATTCAAATCCATGTGGTAATTCTATCACTATTTTTGTCTTATTTCCTTATGTTAATGAACACTTCTTTAAATTTTTTTATTTTTGATGTATGTATTTTTTCTCAAATAATTCTTTATCATATCATTTCTAAAGATTCAGAATTGTTATATTTCAAAGGATATATGTCAGTGATATATATATTTTGATGAATGTGACAATTCTTTTATAATTACTTTGTTTAATTTCCTAAACAAGGTAACCATTATATGAATACATCTTTCTATTTGATAAGTAAGCCATCTATATGATTATTTGTCTTTTAGGAATAATTAAAGATCACATTGTTTATAAATTACTCGGCTTAGATAAGAATATTTATATATTTTTGAGTTGTAGTATAAAGACATTTCCATAGATCCATTCCACATGCTTCAAATTTGCGATGCAAATCTCATGTTCTTCAAAATGAGGTAAATGTTACTCTGTTGTTTAAGATTCTTGTGGCAATATTAATATTTCCTATAGAAGAGTTAGAATAGATTAGTTTGAATGTGATCTAAACCAAAACCAATATAGGAACCACATTGCAAACCAAGAAGCTTTTTCAAGACTTGCACTTTTGCATCTTTTGGAGGTTTTCTCAAACAAGAAAGTGGAATCGAAGTGTTGTTCACATCGGAAGGATTCAAATGCATGTGGTACTTCTATCACTGTTTTTGTCTTATTTCCTTATGTGAATGAACACTTCTTTAAAAATTGCTATTGTTGACATATGTATTTTTTCCCAAATAATTCTTTATCATATCATTTCTAAAGATTCAGAATTGTTATATTTCAAAGGATATATGTCAGCGATATATATATTTTGATGAATGCGATAATGTTTTTATAATTACTTTGTTTAATTTCTTAAACAAAGCAATCATTATATGAATGCATCTTTCTATTTGATAAGTAAGCCATCTATATGATTATTTGTCTTTTAGGAATAATCAAAGATCGCATTGTTTATAAATTACCTGGCTTAGATAAGAATATTTATATCATTGCAACCACAGAAAGAACATTGAGTCTTAACATATATTTTTTGTTTTGTCTACATCAAATAATCCACTACAAAATTGAAGTTCAAAACTATAAAGAAGGCCACAATGTTATTAGTTGTATTTCATAGTGATATGGACTTCAATCGCTCCTCTTTCTTCCTCCTAATTATAACATATGCGCTACCTTTCATCTTTGCATAACATTCGAAAGAAAAAGGCGGTGCAATGCATAAACTATCTATTGATTTCACTCTTGATATGGCTATGAAGGTAAGGCCTTGTCGGTCTTTATTCCCAATATCAAGTGACACTCATTCTAAAGTCAATCCCTATGACTTTTGAATTGTAAGAGCCCATGCCATGTTCAAAGGAATTTTTTTTCGATTTCCTCTTATAACTAGGGTGATAGGGACAATGTTGGATTGCTTGCATCAAATGGAATACCAACATACTTATCGAAAACAATAGTTGTGAACATTGGAAGTCGAGGTGGCTTAGAGGTAGGTGGATACAATATATCCTTAACAAAACCAAGTGCACCATTCACCAACCTATCTGCAACCCATAAATTACATATCAACATAACACACTGACCATGACACACCAAAACTTCAGGGTCTAATTGATCATCATCAACACCACCAATTTATGAATGCCATGAATATTCAGCAACACATCGTGCAATTGGAGAATTTAATGATTTTAACATATGCCTATTATGTAAGGACACCAAATTATTTGTTGGAAACATGTGAACTGTTTCATTAAATAAATCTCTTTTTGTAGGATGCAACCTCATATCAGCCCGAGACATAAGAAAGTCCCAATCTTCAAGAAAAGGTTCTATGTTTCTTATGTTATTGAGGACTCTACGAAAGCAAGATTGTTTCTCATTATTCCCTTGTTGGTGAAATATTGTGTCAAGAGTGACAACAATGTTGAATTTATTCCACAAGAATTTCCTTGTTGTATTGCCTTCATACAAAGGCTTATCTCTGACAGGAGGTAGTTGGCCAAGGTTACCCACAAGGATGATGGATCTCCCACCAAAAGGACAATTCTTTTTCTCTTGAAATGCTTCTCGTAATCGAGCATCTATTTGCATAAACAACCTTGATCCCAGAAAGCTCATTTCATCAACCAAATATATATCTAACATGTCACATTTATTCTTGGAATACTACAAGTGACTGCCCCTATAGTGGCTGCATATCTTTAATTGGGATTTTTAGAGCCGAGTGTATTGTTTTTGCATGTATATTAAAAGCAACTATTCCTGTTGGCACAAGAAGAAGCAAAGGGCTTCTTCCATCACTTGACGAATTAGAAAGAGCTTCAAAAATATAATGGATAAGGAAAGACTTCCCAGTGCCTGTAGTGCCCTGAATAATCATAAGAAGAGCTTCACGAATTTCATATTCAACAAAGTGCCTTAACACAATCTCAAAAGAAAGTCATTGTTTTTCTGACAAAGAATCTGGAGATGCAAATGTTCTGTTTGAAAGGTCAACAATATCACCTGCTGATTTTGCATTCCTTATAAAATTAGTAGCTTCCTCTGCAACATCATCAGAAATAGTTGTACTTTCCCAGTCAAAGGATATATCAAAGTCCCTTCGACCAAGGGTCTGAAGATTAGAAACATTCACGAGAGAAAATTTTCCATTCTTGAAAATCATCTTCAACATTCATTTCCTGGTTAGAAAAATCACCATGTTCTTCATCTTCAATATTGTCTACATTTGATGGGTGTCGATCAACATGCCATGATCGATATTGAAAATTCCTTCAAATTTCAATAATAACTTTAGCTATAAGGCCAATTTCTTTAGAAATTTCATGAAATGGCCTGTACAATAGCAATTCTGATCAGCAAAAGGTTTCAACTTCCTCTAAAGCCTCACTGGGAATAGAATAAAACCATGGCCAAACTTGAACAATAGCATGAACATCTCTAGGCTTCCATGGATCTTGTTTACACTTGCTATGAAATGTCTAAGATCTTGTTGTTTCTATCAAAGATAGATGTTCAAGGAAAAAAGGTCTCTTCTGATAATGTTGAACGCAAGTATTCTCAAATGAACATTGCAAGCCATCCGTTGATATTTTCCTAAAAACCTTTCTTCCAACATTTAAGGAAAACAATTTCAGACTACAAACAACAGGAGGCAGCTTAAGCAACATATGGCATGTTTCTTGTGCTTCAATGTCACAGTCAATAATCGTTTCTGCAAGAAACTTTCTATATGCACATAAAACACCATCCTCAAGGCCAATACAATTTGAAATTCTAGTTAACAAATGATGATAACTTTCAGACCTTTTTTCTGCTTTCAATGCATATTTCAACATAACATAGCGAGAAATCACTAGCTGGCAATCAACATTTTCACACCACATTGTTAGAAGGTCAATATTATGTACATTAAGCCTGTCATCATTTCTTACTGGCTCATATTTTTTTCTTCCTTGATCATCTATGAACAATCTTGACTCACCAAAAAGATCCCATCGAGCATTGTACCGACATGTTAGAATAGCGCCCTTTTTGCGTAAACAAGAATCCACAGTACACTTTGTGTGCCTTTGGACAGAGTTTAACAATTCTTCATAATCATTATGAGGATTACAAGAGAAAATATGACTAGTATTCAACAGGCAAGGGTCATCATTGAGGCTTCGTGGAAGCATTATGTTTCGACGATGTATGTCACGTGGATTCCATGCAGTTACATATTTGTCGAAGAACATCTTTGCAAGTTGTACATCATAACTATTTGACCAATCAAGTATTTCCATGTTAGGAGCACCTTCTAACCATAGGAAACCATCGATATGCGCTGAACTTCTATGTTGCCACTCATATCTGAAATAAATGAACATATAGTCACTACAAACAATATAAATAGAATCATAATAAAAGTTGAAAAATTACAGAAAAAAAATTCAACACAAACCTGTACCAAAAGTCTTTAGCTTTAAGATATTTTTGGATAACTTCCTCTCGAAAAATATTGAATCTGTGGTGCATAAATGCCATAGCAATATGAGGGTACTGGAAAACATTCTCAATTTTCATACAATGCTCATTTGAAGAATGAGAATGTGAATGTATGGGCATGAGGTTATGCAACTCTGGCCACTTTCTGTCTACTGCACTCAAAGTAAAAAATAAAGATGGACATCCTAACTGAGTAATCATGTCCATCAATTTAGATCGACACTTAGTCTAGTATGCCCTTGTACCTCTCAGAGAAGAACCAAACTACATAAGATGCTCAGCCAACTTATTATTTGGTAAATTAGATAGTTGGTTACACAACTCCTCGACTGTTGTAGGTGAGTTATCATGTAAATGTTTCTTTGCAAAAACTGCAGCAGTTGCTTGGCTCCGATGCTGCATTATCATGTTTAATAGGTAATATCAAAATCAAGGATGGCTTCCAAATCTCTGATCATAGTACCTAAGAAGATGCAATGCATACTCATGAACTTCAACAATACAAATACATGGTTGCAACCAATCAACATCTCCAGTCGGGAACAATGTTGGGAATTCCATATCGAACAACCCCTCTGTATTATATTCATTCACTCGAGAGGTTCCAATAGTAGGCAAATCCATGTCTTGAACATGCAAAGAATGAACATTATCAAGAAATGCTCTAATTTCTTCCACTTATCTGTGTCCATTTGGTAGGCGAGCAACAAAGGAAGAAGGATGAGAGGTCAAATTCTAAACATGAAACTCTTCATTATTAGTTTCATTCATCTCAAATTCTTCAATATGACAATCAAAAAATTTAAGCCTGGAGCAGACATTTGTTGATCCTTTGGGCATAGCATTCACTAAATCATAATCAATTACAACATCTCGATAGTATTGATCACGCTGGATTTTGAAAAGCAATGCATCCATCACTCGAGATCTTTTGACATAACATTCATAATATTTAGACTCAACGCCATGTCTCCTCACAATTAGAAAGTCAATATCTTCAACACGTCAGGGAAGTCTTCGTACAATCGTAGAAATATCTTGAAGAAAGCTAACTGTATGACCACTATACTTATATTGTCCACCTCGAGAATGTGTCACTTGCAAAATGGGATTCACACATGCTATTAGCATTTTTTCAACTTGAGTAAGAACTCTTAAAATATGAGGTTGCTCACCAGGAGACATTTGTTGATCCTCAACTTGGGTTTGCTTTTAACACACATAGTACACCCTCTTACATATATAGAAACTGTCTCATTCATTTGTGGCCAATAACAAAATCTTTGCAGTTGTGCAACTGTTTTACTTAAACCAAAGTGACCTGATATTAGAGAAGTATGTGCCTCTCGAATTATCTCTACTCTTTTAGTTTGTGGAATGCATAGCTTCCCAAAATGATACAAGAGCTGGTCCTTAACATGATAGTCCAATTCTCCTACTTGTTTGCCTTGACTTAAAGTTGCATATACATCTTTAAAATCTATATCTTGAGCATATTTTTCAATGTAGCTCTCATCCAATACTGAATTATGCTTAAGTATAGTAGAAGCATTTATAATTGGTCTAGACAACATATCTGCAACTTTATTGTGTATGCCATTTTTATATCTGATGACTAAATGAAAATGTTGTAGAAAACCCATCCATCTATAGTGTCTTGATTGCTGCAACTTAGTTTGGGAGTGTAGTTATTGAAGTGGTTGATGATTAGTATGTATAACTGTTTCTTTGCCCAATGAATAATGTTTCCACTTTCTCACACTCTGTACTAATGCATACAATTCTTTATCATATGTGGGATAGTTAACTACTATAGAATTAAATGTCCTAGAATGATAACATATGGGTTTACCATGTTGCATCAACACTGCTCTCATGGCATAGTCACTGGCATCCATTTCAATCTTGAATGGTCTTTGAAGATCGGGCAGTGGTAGTACCGGTGCTATACTAATCTTTTCTTTCAAGGTGTCGAAGGCTTTCTACTGTTTTCCTCCCTACTGAAACACCTTGTTCAATCCTGTTAAAGCATGTAAGGGCACTGCAATTAAGGAAAAGTTAGAAATAAAATTTCTCCAATATTGTGTTGCTCCTAAGAAGCTTCTAACTTCTATAGCAGATTTGGGTTTAGGCCAGTTTACAATGACTACAACCTTAGAGGGATCTATCTTCAATTCACCACCCTCTACTATAGGTCCCAAATAATTCAAAGATGTTTTGCCAAATTCACATTTTTAGAGTTTAACATAAAGTTTTTCTCTTTTCAAAACATCTAGCGTCTGCTTAACATGCTTTAAATTTTCTTCCCATGTTCTGTTGAATATAAGAATGTCATCCAAATATACAATAACAAAATCATCAAGAAAAGGTCTGAGTACATCATTCATTACTGTCATTGCTCTCATGAAAGTAGTAGGAGCATTAGTTAAGCCAAAAGGCATAACCAGCCACTCATACAATCCCTGCCTTATTTTGAAAGCAATCTTCCATGCATCTTTATCTGCAACCCTGACCTGATGAAATCCACTATGAAATTCCAACTTGGATAAATAAACAGCTTCTTTCAACTAATCTAATAGAACATCTATGCGAGGAAGGGGATCATGATTTTTGATCGTTATCTTATTTAGTGCTCGGTAATCAATGCACATTCCCCATGAGCCATCTTTATTTCTCATGAAGACAATTGGAGACCCACATGGTGATGTGCTAGGTCTGATGAACGCCGTCTTGAGTAGCTCCTATACCTGCTTCTTGATTTCTGCATTTTCTAAAGCAGACAACCTGTACATTTCGATGTTAGGAAATGGAGCATCTTGCTGCACACTAATATCATGCACTATTTCGTTTTTGGGTGGCAGACCTTTAGGTTCTTGAAACAATATATCATATTATGAAACAAATTTTTCTAAATCATCTTGTTGTTTAGCATCACAGCCCTCAAATACATTGGTTTTATCAGGTTTCTTTTCCTTTTCAACCATCAATAAAAATTGCTTGCATGAATTTACAATTCGTTTCATCTGCCCTAAGTTTATGAGATTATAATTATTCTTGTAAGAAAACTTAATTTTACATTGTCTAGTCACTTGTATCTGTGCTTTATCACATAACCAACCTAATGGATATGGTTTCTTGTGAGGTGTGGCTAGTAATCCCAACTTCTTTACAATTGCTTCAGAAATTAAATTTACTTGTGAGCCACTATCAAAAAAAGTATCAATCTTTTGATGATTGGAAATAACTCCAATATGAAAAAGCTCATGCCTTTTCCTCTCATTTTCTTCATTATCAGTAGATTGTGCAGAATTACTAGTAGATGCTTCAGAATTTTCACCTTTTATACCTATGGCTACGATTGTTGTTTCATCTCCTGAGTCTGACCCCAATTTCATTTAAATAGCTGCAACAATCTTCTTCTTCTTGCCCTCGAACTTCTTAGATTTCAGCTCTGGATGCAGAATCCTGCAGTGTTCATCATCATGCCCATCCTTCTTATAGTGAGTTGATGAATACTTGCTTTTTTGTACAATATTTGTCTTCCTCTATTTCCATTTCTATTTTCTTTTCTCCTTATTCTTTCTTGCAGTGGGTTGGGATGATCCCCCAACTTTTGGGTTCCCATTCTTACCTCTAGCTTCTAATTTAAGCTTTGATCTAGTTAGCATTCAACCACAAAATCTAGCACAAGCTTTTCTAACCTTAGTAACCCTAATGCTCTGGTACCACTTGATTTGGAGTTTATCTAGGACAAAGAATTGAAGGTATTATAGACTCATGTGCATGGATGTGCCTATGTTACTTTATGCAATGGTTCAATAAGATTCCTAGAATACATAGACAGTGAAGAAAATAGAGAAAACATAAAATTCAAACATGTAAACACAACAAGTTTAATAAGGAGTTCACCCAATGCTTCTGGGCTACATCTCCTGGTCCAACCTTCAATGGTGGCCTCTCTATTATGTTTTCAAGCAAAAGGTTTACAACATTGAGCTCGATTCGAGTCTCACTAAATAGATAGAAGTCAGTAGGAATGGAGTGCACATACTCTCCTTCCTGAAACTTGACCTCTGATGGTCACAGTAGTATGACAGGCCTATGCCGAGGAGTTTGCTTGAACCTCTCAACCCTTCTATGGAGTACACAGACTTTAGGACTCTCTCTGGCCCTGTCTCGCTCGATGTTGCCTTCAGGTCAGCTTGGATTCTACTCTCTCTTCTCTGCTCTTAGCTTTCTACCTCTCTGTGTGTGCATGTCCTCTGCTTCTGTTAGTTCATAGCTTTAAATCCATTATGTTCTTTGACTGTTCGTTTCTTCTTCCCAACCTTTTGGTTTCCCTACCCTTGTCTGTTTGAATTCCTCTGCTCTGCATCATCATCATTGGGCAACGCTTCACAGGGAGGGGGCCACCTTTTTTCTAACGAACTGGGTGTCAGATTCCTTGAATCATGTCTGAATGGTTGTTAATTCCATTTGCTTCAAGATCGCTTGTGAAAAATGAATCATTTTCCAACTCATCGTCCACATCGGAATTCAAATCCCCTTTAATATTGCTTTTTCACTTGTCAAATCCGATCATTTATCGGGATGTGCCTCTGTCATTCATCTAGCCCACCGAGATTCTACGGTCGTCATTCATATCAGGTGGGCAAGTTGCCTGACGTTTACCCATTGTTTCCGGGAAAGCTAGTGTCTATTTGATATGTTAGTCCCACTAAGACAGGTAGCTATCTTAGAAACAAACAATTCAAAGTAACTTGTGTTTTCCCTTATGTATGGTAGACAAGAGAGAAATAGAGAGCACCAACCTTAATCTTTCACTTGGCTCCTTGCTTGTTTCCTCTCTCCCTTGATAGAGCTTGTCACTCCTTTCTCTCTTGTCCTGCTTTAAAGAACACCTGTAGAGACAAAGCAACAAAACACCATCAAAGCATAGAGATCTATAATACCATAAACAATGCAAAATCAGAAGTACATTATCCATACAATTGCATTCACAAATACAAGATTCACAAATACACTAGTATATGGAGGAAAACTCAAATAACTTTATTGATAGTAGAAGTAGAAGAGAGGATTACATGTTCTAGCTGAGGGGGGCATTCCCATGCTCAGCGTTATACATTCATTTTCATGTACATAGGACAAACAATCATCTCCTGTTGCAGACTGGTGATTCTTGTAGAGCCATCATCCCTTACCTTGGATGATCATCTATGTAGCTATGGCCTACATTTGATGTCTTTATTTTCGTGAATATATTGTAGCCCGAATGGATGAAACTAGATCTGGGGTCTTCAAACTCGTTTTATCTTTGCCCGATGTTCAAGTCGATCCATGTGAAAAGATGTTTTGAAGTCGGACATGGAAAGACATCGCCTGATTACCAGTGAATGATGTAAGTTTTTTAATAGGCGTGACAAGAATCAGCGATAATGATAATGATTGTCAAGGTACTATAGTACAATTCACGTGGTGTGAATATATGAGTCGATGTCGAACACCACGTGAAATCTTTTGGTCAAAGGCCATTGATGTAAACCTGTCGTCGGAAGTGAGAAACTTGCCATTGAGGCATGCAAGCTTCAAAGTACTAAAAGGGTTGTTCCTAAGTCAACTTCTTGGATAATGAGCTAATGTCGACAAGAAGTGACCCGTCGTAGGAGGGCCTTAATGAATCGCACATCTACAACATGAAACGAAGCAAATGATTTTCTAGAGGTGAAAACAATCTAATGATACAAGGTTCAGGAATGGTGGTCATGAAAAATGGAGAGTGAAGGTATTGTAGTGGATGAGGCGTTAGCTAGGTCGGTGAATTCTCTAAATGACTTCTCTTGAACATATCGGTGACGCTGAAATGGATTGGTAGTGTTAACCCCAAACATGGATGGTACAGAGGACCAATGGTGATGTGACCGGTGAACGGAATAACCCAACCTGACTCAATCATGGTGATGGAGTGAAAGTGTCATGTTCAAGAGAAACCTACTACCAATGAAATTATTCAAGTTTTCTTCCCTTTTTCCCCAGTCATTTTTGACTAGTACCTCTTTATTTTTGTCAAGATTGAGGAGGATAACATATGCTTGTTCTATAATTTTCCCTTCGGGAAAACCTGTTTCTATGTTTTAGCGAGCCTAGGGACAGTGAAACTCGCTCTTGTCTGGATGGACAAGTTTGTCGCTATTGTTTTAGCGAGTTTAACGACAAAGATAACTCGGTCCTTTCCATGTTTATAGAGTTTGAAAAGGGACGAAAAGGAAACTCTAGCAGTCCTTTTTTTGTGGCGTAATCCCTTAAGTCAGAAAAAGTATAAAATAATACGAAAGGGATGACTTTTCAATAGTTTTAGCGAGCCAAAAAAGACAAGCGCTCGATCTTTTTGTGGAATGATCCCTCAAGTCCAAAAAGATTAAAATGTAGAGGAGGGATGGCGCTACCCATTACTTTAACAAGATGGAAAGGCCAGTAGCTCGACAATATTTTCATATTTTACGAGTCTAAAAAGAGCTTAAAAGAGACTCGTCTTTGAGGAAGGAGTGATTTTTTCGGGTAACAACTGGTTCTAGGTAATTTTGTAACTTCTCAAACATGGCAGTGTAAAGAAGGTGGCTAATAGAATCACTCGTCGCAATTGTTCCTCAAAAGGATAAACAATAAAATGGAAGCATATGATCGACCAAAAGAATGAGGGTGATGATGAGAACACAACCAAGGCTCAAAAGCTGATAGCAAGGCAATCACGAAGGTTATTTACCGAGGGTGGATTCATTTTTTAATGAGCTTGAATCTTTAGAAACTATGCTCAGTGGCAGGTTTATTTTTTAATGAGCTTGAACCCTGTGGTAACATTGCTCATTGTTAGGTTTATTTTTTAATGACCTTGAACTTTTCAGAAACATTTCTCACTCCAGTCGTCTTTAAAGATGTCTCTTATTAGTAGGTTCATTTTTTAGTGAGCTTGCCCCATGCGAAACTTTGCTCATTTGCTTTTCATGTAGGCTAGAAATGATCAAACTAGAGAGCTAACTACACTAACAGATAAGAATTACTGAGGTGAGGTAGGATATTTTTTTCTTTCGTCTAGATAAAACATTTCCTTTGCTTTTCCCACGTGCCACTGACAAAGGTGAATGGTGGATCAGACCAATCACCTAACCTAAGAAGTTATTACTAGGAGCTAAGCTAAAACACTGTAAGGCTGGTTTCTTTTCACTTGCATAAAAAGGTTTGCATGCCCCCAGATATAAAGAAAAGTAGAGTTTCCAGGTCACCGTATGGAAGTCTTTGCATTTAAGCAAGACTGTTTCATATGTGAAGCAGACAAAAAACTTCCTTCGCTTTATCCATCGAAATAGACAAAGGTGAATGGTGTGAACTTCCAATCACATAACCTTCAAGTTTCAGACTGATACTCAAATCCTACAAGGAAATGGTGTTTTAGTTCAATCATATTTCAAAAAGATACTCAAATCCTAAAAGGAAATGGTGTTTCAGATCAATCATATATCCTACGAGGAAATCTATCTTTCTAGCTGGGTTTCCCTACTGAAGTAGACCAGGGTGCATGGCCCCTGAGCTTCGTTACATTCACCAAATCACTCGCGGTAATTAGGTGGATGAACTGGAGGTTGAAGAGACATTCCTTGTGCAAAGAGACAATTTAGGGATGGTGTTTGACTCGTAGTCGTGTTTGAACCAGGAAATTAAAGCTGGTCGACAAGTTGCACCATTCTACCTTCATGCGGGAAACACATCACTTGAAAGAGCATGGAAACAATAGCTCCCATGCTGTAAATGTAGTCACATCCAAGGAGTAGATCATAATATAGTGGCGCTTCGACTACCATCACATTCAAGTGAACAACTTTCCTTCTCAAAGTTATAGGCAAATTTAGAAGGATCCCTGACGGTCGACTGGTTCCTTTATTGAAGCCTATCAAATTTCGATTCTCAGGCAGAAGTGATGGCAAGCCAAGAACTTTCCAAGCAATTGAGGAAAATATACTCACGAAAGCCCCTTCATCTATGATAGTGCTAGACATGATAATTCTGTAACTTGTACTATGATTCGGAATGGTACATTAGATGGCAGGAGGGGTATCGCTTGTAGATTCCAATCAAAGGAAACGACTAGATTTCTTGGAGGGGGGACCGAATAAATGGCTAGATGAATCTCTTGAAATGGGAACTTCCCTCTGTGGTAAAGGAACGAGTAGATTGCCCCCATGTTCATCAGACTCGGTATTAAAAAAAAGAATTTGAATGACGTCGTTCTCATTCTCTTTGGAGACTGTATCATCTAAAGGTGGACCTTCTGAAGGCAAGACCGGGTCAGTTGCCATCTCGACCTGTTGAATTTGGTCCGGTATGGACTCAGAGGGTTTATCTTCAATGATAGGCATTTCAACCAACAACTGAGGTATGTCAGTCAGATTTTCAACTAGCGATGGACTTGGCAAGAGTTTCTTATATCCAGGCAGAAGTCGTTGTGGTGAAGCAGGACGGTTATCCAAGACACTTTAGCTTCGTCTAGAAAAAGACAACGGTGAAGTGCGTGATCACCTTCACACAACCTACAAGGCAATCTGAATCTTCCTTTTTGTCCATTGAATTCATTTTCACTAGTCGATGGTGTACTCTCAACATGATCGACAGAGGTTGATGACACCGGATGGTGCAAGCGGGGAGAGCAGTCTCTCAAGATCCGTGGAATGCAAGTACAATCTCGATGAAAGTGGTTTCCTTTGCAAATAACACATGGAGATTTTGGTTTTGAAGGTTCGTTGTGTAGATTTTCGTTGGATGATGCATTGTTGCCCCCTTTCTTGACTGGCTTCTTCTTCTTCTTCTCCTTCCCTTTCTTCTTCTTCTCAGTTACTTGGTTTTTAGTATCACTAGTTTCGCCAAGTGAAGAGGAAGAAGGAGAGGGAGAAACAAATGAAGTAGAAGGTGAGGGAGAAACTCTAGTATCATCTAGTTGCTGATTCGATTGCTGAGGAGTTACGGTGTTTTGAATGAAAGAGGTCGAGAATAGCCATACCAGCAGGCCAATTGTGATTCCTGGAAGGGACAATGTAGCCATATAAGGAGCACCAATATCTCCCCAAGAAGAGAAAGGACTAGGATTTCCCCTAAGGGGAAATCCTTGATTTGTGGACTCCATTACCTCAACCTAAGATGAACGAAGGAACAGGGATGTTATTCCAAATTAAATGAGTTTTATGACACTTTGACACAACTTGCTTTTTCAATTTTTAAGAGTTGAGAAAAAGCTAAAGGTGACTCTAGTCGCCTTCGATTTTTAATGAGCTTGAAGTGACAAGTGCTCATATGGACCTTTTCCTTTAGGGAGTTGAAAAGGAACGAAACTGACTACTCTGGAAGTCTAGATAGAGGGATTACCAAACCAGTTGCAAAACTGCAATATACACCTTGGTGGTAATTTAAAGAGAAATTACCAAGGACTTTACATAGGGCAATCAATCTTCCCGAATGCCATGTTCAGTGCATTGCGATCGATAGGGCGGCAAACACAACTTCCTAAGGATAAAGGATATCAGCCTATTGTGGTCTCCAAATATATACTCGATGGTACGGGGAGCACAAGTCCTTACTGGCACTTGTCGTATCAAAGAGGAGGAATCACCAAACCTTCGATGAAAACGATAATTACCATGTTTTACGATGTCAAAATACATCTCTAGCCTAGAATTCTAGATGTTGTGCGTTAGGTTCCAAAGCATTTTAATGTTCATTGAGGTTTATTTTAGAGTTGATCTTTCTTAGAAGTTTGTCTCTCAAGGTTCACCGCATGATGTAGATGTAAAATTCCTAAATATGCAATGTAAGATGATAAACATTTGTGTGTTTTCTTTAAGCAATGAAAATACTAGCTACTAAGGAAAGAAAAGTATGATTCTTTCAACAGAGAGCAGAGAGCTCACACTAAATGAACTTTTCCTAAATCATTTTCTGCATGCAATCTAAATGCAAATGCACATGCATGTACTTTTTTTTTCCCTTCCCTAATGTGAGAATGCCAAAAAGGAAAACTAAGCATAGATCTGAACTATTTTCTTCAAAGCGACACTTCAAAAATTTCTTTTCAAAATGAATGGAAGAATAAAATGACACTTTCGATTTCGAATGGAAAATAGCTTTCGACACTTCAAATATTGACAACTCAAATCAAATACAATGACAAAAGTACAATCAACTATCTAGAAGAGGAAGACTTTACGTCAGTCTTCTTCTTGACTCAAAACAACAGTTACGACACTTTTGAATCAAAATACGACAATTCGATTACGCTACTCTTGAAAAAGGAGGACTGTAAATGATGAAAAATACATTAAAAACATTCACAATTCCTGATCAATGGAGGCTTAATAATGTAAAGGAAGAAGGCTTCAGCAATGATATACTGATCATAAGCAGCAAAACTACTGAATAGAGCTAAAAGCAAGGAAGAAAAACCAAATTCTATAGAGAGAAACAGTATCATTCAATCATCGCACCTGTCCTTAAGGAGAAAGGGATGCATCTGAATTGCAACACACAGGAGGTGTGATGCATCCAGGTTGCCAGTTATAGCAGTGCGATGGACCAGGGAATGAAACTGAGCTTTGTTTTTGCTCAAAATTTGCAACTAAGTTCAGTGATTTAGGCTGAGCTATGATAGACAATAAACACAAAGTATAAGGGTGTGATCTTATGAGGTTATTGAGCTACCACAAGGGCACTTAAGATGTTTGCAAGTCAAATGTTTAGTTCATAAACCAACCCGGAGATTTACTGAACCAGCGTTGATCTACTTTGCATTTGCATAGCAAAAGCAGTTCAAAGGCTAGTTGGCTTAACTTCAGGCTCCGTCTGTAGTCTATAAAGCAAACAACAATAACAGAAAAACAATCTAATCACTCCCCAATGGAGTCTCCATTTTTTTTCTAGGAAAACTAGTGTCTATTTGATCTGCTAGTCCCACTAAGATGGGTAGCTATCTTAGAAACAAACAATTCATAGAAACTTGTGTTTTTCTTTATGTATGATAGATAAGAGAGAAACAAAGAGCACCAACCTTAATCTTTCACTTGGCTCCTTGCTTTTTTCCTCTTTCCCTTGATAGATCTTGTCACTCCTTTCTCACTTGTCTCACTTTAAAGAACACTTGTAGAGGCAAAGCAACAAAACACCATCAAAGCATAGAGATCTATAATACCATAAATAATGAAGAATTAGAAGTACATTAACGATAAAATTGCATTCACAAATACACAAGTATATGGAGGAAAACTCAAATAACTTTATTGATAGTAGAAGTATAAGAGAGGATTACAAACCAGTTGTCTGATCCAACATCATCCTCCCAGCATGAAAACCCTCTTCACCTCATGAAAAGAAAGATCACCCAACAATGAAATGTCTCAAAGAGAAACCAAAAACACTTCCTTACAAATTACAAAAATCCAGCCTCTAGATCTCTATGATGAGGGATCCATTTATAGATATTTGCAGAGGGGTGAGTCAGCTTCTGGGTTTTTGATTAGTGTCATTTCACTGATAGTTCTTGGTTCCACTTGGAGATTTCATGATCTCTTACTCATCCCTGGGTGAATTCAGAGAAGCAAGTGTCATATGAGAAGTTTCTATAATATTCTCTGGGTTTCCACTTAGCAAAATGTCTCTGCCATTTGCCTACTCTCGCCTGTCCCACCCTATAGAAGGCCTTTTTAGTATGCATTACATGCCCCATCTGTAATAGGTGAGATGCATCGTACCTTGACCAAGGAGCAGCCAGTATGGTCTAGTTCTGGCCAATTCTGAGTAGTTTTTCAGGTGGAACTTTTAGGAAATGATGTAATCAGTTGACCATGATCCTTTAGGGTGTGAAACAACACTTTTATGGATTTGAGAGCCATTGGTTTATTGACATATGTGATTGGGGTTGCAGTGCCCAAATATGTCTATAACACCCATCTGATGCGGGTGGTTTTCTCTCTCATCTACCAGACGCGTGTCGCTTGATGTGTGGCATTGAGCAGGACTTAGTCAAAACTTCTTACCACCTCGAGGCCTTCCGATATCCTACCAGTTTGTGGAATCCTGTGCTAGAGAACTGAATGCATTACTTTTTTGCATTTCATAGGGTTTTCGGGTCCGGGAACTTCAGGGCTTTCCTTCACTAAGGGGGATGCCCTGCGATACGCAATTAGCACTTTAGCACTAATAATGTATTAGAAACCACCCCCATTTCTTGATTTGGCCTTTGGTTTTGGCAGTTTGTGCCAGTGCGTGTTACCATGGGCCAAAGGTTTGTGCGCTCGACCAAGGGTCCTCGTTGCTCTGTTGTAGCCACAACTGCAATTGTTACGAGGATTCCGTCTGATAGCTTGATTTTTCTAAGACTTGAATCTTTTGGCATAATTTCAAACAATCATGAAAACTTAGAGAGTGTTTAGTATCCAATTCGGATCAGGGATACATAGTTTGTAGGCTTTAAAAAGAACATGGCATGCCCTACCACATAGTTTGCAAATCAAAGGGTATCACTCTCTAGGAAGGCTAAGGAATTCCTTGGAGAGAACCCCACTATACAAGATAATCATGCAAAGGTTGAATATCAAGTGGATAGGACTCAAACTCAGTCCTCCCTTATTTTTAGGCTTACAAGAGAGAAGAAACCAAACAGAAGAACAAAAGGAATGGACAAACATAAAATAAAATGCAAGTTTCTATCCACAGGAACGCACATCATCTGAGATGTCTTGGGATGTCAAAGAGGCCACCAAGGACATGAATGAACTTCATATCAATAACTAATTTTCTCAGAGGATGAGAAACATATTCAGTAGGGGGTGATGATGGGTCCCTTAAATAGGTATACTTTGAGGCCTCTTGTGCTATCCTCTAGCCCTTAAAACTCTCATTTTCTCACATTAATTTTCATTTTTAAACCATAATATGCTTAGTAGGAAGAGTAAACGGTGCTTGTCATATTTCATGGCCTAATGTGATTAATATGAAGGAAACAAAATCATTTTTTGAGATATTTACTATGTAGGGGCTAATAGGAGACATCTAGAGAGAATATAGGGTGGCTTGTCCAGTGTATTAACTACCTAACTCAGCTTGAGATCAAACATTCCTCACCAATAGCTTGAATTCACTAGCAATCAAGGAACTGAAGTGCATGTGAAGATATGAGGAAACCCTATCTACCAATCTCGATATTTTCGAGAGGCTCATTCTTGTTTTCAAGGGTGCTTCCCTCAACTACTTTTTGTATAAATAAACAAGCCTAAAGGCTCTCTAGGATTCAATTTTTTATTAATGATAGCAGTAGATACTAAGAATCTCATGATTGATACTATCATTTTCATATTTAATATGATGTATGTGACTCTTATTTTCCATCAATGAGAAGTTCACCATTGGCTTACATCTGAGTTCATTTTGGGATGAAACCCTTAAGTTTGGGCCCAACCTAGAAGCTTTAGTAACTCGATTGTATTCTTTTCCTATTTTTTCTCAATTCATTGCAATTATTTTCTTGTTTAAGTAGGAATTTTATCACAAAATTTATAGTTGCAGGTTTTCCTGTCACCCCTGTTCTGGGAAGAGTGGTTGGAATATCTACATCAACAACCCAAAAATACATGTTTATGATTTCTTAAAAATTATGAAGTGTTGGATTATAATCATTCTTCATGATTGGTTTTTGAAACTTAGATGTTAGTAGCATTGATTTTGAGATTATAGTTGTGTTGTAGCGTAGAGCAGATTTTAATAAAATTCAACTCATCCTTTCCATGATTTATCATGTTGTAGTATTGATCATTTGATTCATTTGATTGATTAGTCTACAGTGATTGTTTTTGGATTGCAGTGAGTGGGTACACTCTTCCACATCCACCTAGATCCTTCCATCTCTCTCTTGGGAACTTAACATTGCTTCCAAACTCTTCCACCAAGATCACTCTTCTAGGGAAAATGAAGAACATTGGGAACATAAAATTTGGTGCGAGATGGGCCTCCAAGGGGCACTATGCTTGGATAAGGAGCTCCCACACCAAGATACCATTGTTTTCCTAAAAATTCTCTCAGACGCCCTCCTGTAGCAAAATAGAGTCTCCTATAACACTTCCTGTATCAGTGGAGTAACATTTGTTTCTTCAACTATATTTACTCCAAAATTTGACGATTTCACTTTGAAGTTCAATAATGTCCCCCAATATTTGATATCATGATTAATGAATATTCTAAGACCACTCCAACCCAATCCTTTCCTCACTACAAACATAAGGCAACAAGTAGAATTAGACTTAGCATTTTTTCATATTTCTGTTGAAAGTGAATTCCTCATTTTTAAGAAAGTTTCAACAGATAAATAATTCATGCAAGTATATTATTGATTTGATTAAGTATGAAAATAGAGTAGCATTGTTTACTTCTGCAACTAGACTAATCTCTTCCTTTAATGAAATTTCAATTAGCAGTTACATTTAAGGAATGGCATTTTCATTTTGTAGTTAGAATCATGTTCATCTCTTTGCAATCATGATATGGTTTCATAAGAAATTATCTGTGTAGTTAGTTGAAGGAGTGGTATCTAAACACCTTACTCTTATCTAGTTATTGAGGGTGACATGAGTAGAACCTAACCTGTTGTGCATATATCAATGTCACCTCTAAGTTTGTACGAACGCCAGGTTGATAATTTAAGTTGAGAAGCCTTGGGAGTTGCAACATCCTTGGTGCAATACCAAGGCTCATCACTTTTTGGCATCATTTCTGATACGAACTTAAATAGGAAGGAAAATAAATCACAAATATAACCATAAATATAGATACGTAGCAGAAATAACACTTAATTTCATTAATATCAAATACTAAAATATGCTTACAAATAGAATTGGAAATAAACTAGCTCGAGTGATGATAACTTATCTCTAAGAAGAGATATGGAGGCTACATGTCTCTGAACTGTGTTAAAATGAGGCTAAATGTCCTATTTATTATTGAATAATAATAAAAAACCCTAAGAAACCAAAACCATAACCCCAGGAGTTGGAACACCAAGAGTTTGTGGGCCTTGTTGGGGTAAGTTGGGAAGCCAACTTCCGAGGGTTGTAACTTTGTCATATTATATCAATTTGGGGCATATGATACCTTATGGGAGATAACTCTTTGATTAATACAAGATTTTTGGTATGTACCTACCAATGGAAATATGGACCTGCTGCAGACCTAAAAAAAATTTCATTTAGGGGATCAAAACTGCTCCGGAATTTAAGGACCCGAAAAACTTCTAAAAAACTAAATGTTGCAAAAAAATGAGGAAATTGATGAAACTCATTGGAGGTCTAGATGGAATAGTTGGGTGGCCACCAATATCCACCTGGATTAGTCCTCCCTTAGGAAGAAATGGTCCCCATTATGTGCAGAGCCTCCATGAGGTGAGGAAATTTATGTTGAACCTTGTCCCTGGTGAACCACTTGCACTAGTGAAGTAGTTGGTCTGCTTTGACAACTCGATATAGATGGATCCTCTGTTGCTGAGTGTTCTTGGTTTTTGTATTCATGATCTGATTAGTTGTGGCATATTCCATGTATTCAGGGTTCAACTTTGTTTTTTTTGAGTTGTTTTGCAATGTCAGATGTGTCCAACAATGGTGAAAAGTATGGTCGAAGGAGGTCTACATTTAACACTGGGTTTAGACCAGGGAACAATGGAATGTTGAGCTTGAAGGCACTTTCCCCCATAGCCTTGTGCAAAACCCGATGTTGATCATGGCACTGCTTCTACATTGAATTGGATCTATATAATATATCATGCACCTTCTCGCAGATCTGCTGAATGTGCTCAATGAAGTTGTTAGCCCTATCAGCTTTGGAAGGGACGTGAGACGAATCTTCCTGTGTAGCTGAAAATGGTATGGCCACATCAATGGGACATAATGGTTGAAATCCTTGGCCTACCTGAAAGGGTTTGGGTCCCATTGAGCTATGGAGAGCTCTGTTATAGTTGTGA
Organism: Pinus tabuliformis; assembly: GCA_031772625.1. Classification (NCBI taxonomy): domain Eukaryota; kingdom Viridiplantae; phylum Streptophyta; class Pinopsida; order Pinales; family Pinaceae; genus Pinus; species Pinus tabuliformis. The sequence continues at coordinate 104,686,151 of CM062818.1, read as the reverse complement.
TGGATATAGGGGAGGCTTTAAACCCATGTGCATGGATTTTTTGATTTGTACATGCACATAAGGTGTACGATCATCATGTTGACGACCTCTGTTTGGCCATTAGTTTGGGGACAGATAGCTGTGGACTTGGTAATTTTGGTATCCAACATCGACCAGAGACTTCTTCAAAATGCACTCATGAATATATTTTCCCAATCTTACACAATGGTCTATGGGATACCAAATTGTACCCATAATCGCTTAAAGAAGCTTAGTAGTAGCCTCTATTGTGACACTCTTCTTCATGCTTCCATAATGGCCACTTTCCCTAGTGAAGGCATTGGCCTTCTTTAACAACTAGATATATCTATATCCTCTATTGGTGAGTGTTCTTGATTTGTGTATCCATGATTTCATAATTTTGGGCTTATTCCATGTAGTCTAGGTTCAACTCTATTGGTATGAGTTGTTTTGCAATGTCGAATGTGTCTGGAAATGGTGGAAAGTATGGTCGAAGGCTGTCTACAATGACAATTGGGTGCAAACCAAGGAATGATGGAATTTTGAGTTCACAGGAATTGTCCCCCATAACATTGTTGATGGTGTATGGCCCATATTGGAGTGGATGAAGCTTGTGGTGGGGTCCAGCGAGGCGCTCCTTATGTAAATGTAGGAAAAGTACTATGCCTACCTAGAACTTGTGCCAAACCCGATGCTAATCATGGCACTTCTTGTACTTAGAATTGGCTCCATCCAATATATCATCGACCTGTTGGCTGATGCGTTGAATGTGCTCAATGAAGTTGTTAGACCTGTTGGGTTCAGAAGGGACATGATCCAAATATGTCTGAGTAGCTGCAAATGGTATGGACACATCGATGGGACATAATGGTTGAAATCCCAACCCTACCTGAAAGGGGTTATAACCCGTTGAGATGTGGAGAACTTTGTTGTAGTTGTGCTGGACATAGGGTAGGATTTCATCCCATGTGCATGGATTCTTTGAGTTGTACATCTGCATAATTTGTATGATTATCCTGTTGACGACCTCTATTTGGCCATCAGTTTGGGGATGTAAATTCATGGACTAAGTAAGTTTGGTATCCAATATCAACTAAAGACTTGACCAAAATGCACTTAGGAATCTGTTGTCCCAATCTGAGCCAATGGATTGTGGCATCCCAAAGTGTACCCAAAATCGCTCAATGAATAACTTAGTATTGGCCTCTGTTGTGATACTCTTCTTGCAGGCTTCCATAATGGCCATATTAGAGAATCCGTTTGATGACCACGAAAACATATTTATTTTCGTGCTTAGAAGAAGGAATGCCGAACATGTAATCCATGGAGATGGATTCCCAAGGTCAACTAGGAGTAGAAAGAGGAGTATATGGGCCTTTCTTCATGATGGTTGGTTTGGCAGTGGTGTAAATGGTGTAGGGTTTAATGTACCTCCCAACATCCCCATGAAGGTTCGGTTAATAAAAATATTGTTGCAGTACTACAACTATTTTCTCTACTCCGAAATGTCTAGCAACCCGACTATAATGCTCATGGATTTAAGACCTCTGTGGTGCAATATTATTGAATTAGTCACCGAAGATTCCACAGTAAGAACATTTTTCTGCCAACGTTTCAAATCCCAATCGGGATCCATCATCAGGACAACTTGAATGCTTGATAGAAGAAGAGCAGATTTTTAGGGTTAAATAGAGATGAGGAGAGAAAAGAGGGGATGGTCGGCTCTCCATTTTTGAGAAGTCGGCTGCCTCTTGATTTAATTAATTATTTTTTATTTTTATTTTTTGAAATATTAATTAAACTAAATAATTATTAAGAATACTTGAAAAGGTTATAATGATTGTAATATCAAAACAATAATATATATTATTATTATTAAAATTAATTGAAAAGATTATAGTTATTTTAATTATTATTATTAATATAATAATTAATTATAATAATTATTATTATTACTATAATAATTAATTTTTAATATAATAATTAATTATATTAATGTAATAATTAATTAATTTAATTATTATTAATTAAAAATTAATAATTATTATTAATCAAAATTAATTGTTAATAATTATTGTTATTAATTAATTAGATATTAATTAATTATTAATTATAATTAATATTAATTAAAATCAATTATTATTAATTGTTATTAATTAATATATTATTATTAAAATTAAAAGAAATGATTATAATTACATTAATTATTATTATTAATATAACAATTAGTAAATAGAAATACTTATAATATCAAATCAATAATATATATTATTAAAAATAATGGAAAAGACTATAATTATTATAATAATAATTATTAATATAATAATTAATTATATTAATTATTATTAATATAATAATTAATATATTAATTAATTATTAATATGATAATTAATATTAATTATTATTGATTATTATTAAATCTTATAATTATTGAAAGAATAAATATTTCTTACACTGATCATCTGGATGAAGAAAAGAAGCATTTAGTCTCAACCTTTAAAGGTTTAGGCTACAAAGAAAATGAGATTAAAAAAGCAATTCAGAAAGCCGAGAAAAGGTTGTTATCTCATGAACCTAAAGCCCGAGATCAACCTAAAGGTGGTAGGGTTTTTCTTCCTTACATTCATGGAGTTACAGATAAGACATCAACTTAAAGGGGTCTATAAAATCGATTGCTCATGTGGGAAAAGCTACATTGGTGAAACAGGTCGCTCTCTGCAGACCAGACTTAAAGAACATGGAGCTGATATTAAAAATGAAAGGTCTCGTTCTTCCGCCCTCGCAGAACACTCGTCCAAAACTAAGCACCATGTCTTCTTGGAAAATGCCTCCAAGAGCAGCACCATAAGCGAAAGATCAGAGAAGCTCTTGAAATTATCAAACACCCGCACAATCTCAACAGAGACAGTGGTATAGAAATTAGTGGAAGCTGGTTTCCCCTAATCAGAAAGATTAACCCGATATCAGTATAATAATAATAATAATATTTCTCCATTAAAAGTTACAATATTAATTAATTAGGTATTTAATTTAATCACCCTTATTAATTTCCTATTATAAAAATATCTATTTTACTACAATAATAATAATCATTAAATATTTATTCTTTCAATAATTATAAGATTTAATAATAATCAATAATAATTAATATTAATTATCATATTAATAATTAATTAATATATTAATAATAATTAATATAATTAATTATTATATTAATAATAATTATTATAATAATTATAGTCTTTTCCATTATTTTTAATAATATATATTATTGATTTGATATTATAAGTATTTCTATTTACTAATTCTTATATTAATAATAATAATTAATGTAATTATAATCATTTCTTTTAATTTTAATAATAATATATTAATTAATAACAATTAATAATAATTGATTTTAATTAATATTAATTATAATTAATAATTAATTAATATCTAATTAATTAATAACAATAATTATTAACAATTAATTTTGATTAATAATAATTATTAATTTTTAATTAGTAATAATTAAATAAATTAATTATTATATTAATATAATTAATTATTATATTAAAAATTAATTATTATAGTAATAATAATTATTATTATATTAATAATAATAATAATTAAAATAACTATAATCTTTTCAATTAATTTTAATAATAATAATATATATTATTGTTTTGATATTACAATCATTATAACCTTTTCAAGTATTCTTAATAATTATTTAGTTTAATTAATATTTCAAAAAAATAAATAAAAAGAAATTAATTAAATCAAGAGGCAGCCGACTTGTCAAAAATGGAGAGCCGACCATCCCCTCTTTTCTCTCCTCATCTCTATTTAACCCTAAAAATCTGCTCTTCTTCTATCAAGCATTCAAGTTGTCCTGATGATGGATCCCGATTGGGATTTGAAACGTTGGCAGAAAAATGTTCTTACTGTGGAATCTCCGGTGACTAATTCGATAATATAGTGCCCCTCCCAAATCATCTTGGCACGCTTACTTGAAGGACCATAGATGTGTCCCAGGTGGCATAACAATGCATTCTGGAGGTGAAAATTTGGAACTTTCTTACTTTCCAGAAGTGTCTAGTATGTGTTGGTGAACTCTAGATCAGTCTTGTAAATATGAGGCCACCCTGAAGTCTCGTGCCCACAAGAGTCAAGAACAATTATCAATGCCATGACTAGTGGTCGACTGAGGAAATCTGAAACATTATTAGTGCTACCCTTCTTGTACTTAATGTTCAATTGGAATTTTTTACAGGTATGTGGACCATTTCTGATGATGATTGTTCTACAACTTCCCTTGTGCTTGTGCCACCAATATCCACTCGGATCATTGACTTGACAGTGTAGATGTACCGCTATAGGTGAGGCGATTTTTTCATTGTACTCCATGACTTTGTCCATCTGTTGCTACTGTGCGGAGGAGCCCTGTTTGGAAGTCATGGTCATAATATTATTCTTATCGTGAGGGAAAATCATAAGAAAAGAAAATTTCTTGTTCTGTGAAATGATCTTACTGCATTTCTTTACAGAGATCAAAGAGATGGCGATAGCAGGGCTACCCTTGTATCTTGTACAACGTTTTGCCAAAAGTAATAATCATAGAGAAAGCTCTAGACTCATATAGAGAAAGTCACTTCTGTAAGCATCATTGTCCTAATAATACATCACAAACTTAAATAGGAGTAACATTACAAAATACCTCATCCATGAAGGGCTTGATTATGTATGGAAGACGAGAATGTTTGCTAATGTAGAGACCTCATCCTTGGTGAAGCCATTAGATGGTGTATGGATGCAAATATGTAGTGGTCAGTAGACCTAGCTACTTCATGACCTTTGTGGAAGTGATTTTATTTTAGCTCATTTCTGAAAATGAACTATGACGAAGAACCCTTCTCCCCCATTTGTGGGTGGAAGAGGCATTCCCCCTGCTATGGATCTCCAGGCTCGGTCTTCTGGATCTTGGTAGTGACCACAGTGGCACTGGGATCAACATCAATTATATGCTTCCCTTTCTCATTCATCTTGTCATGTTCTAACTCAAAGTTGGAACATGTGTCTAATTCAAAAGCCTTCAACTTAGCCACCAGTGATTGCTTGGCTCGACACTCACTTGTGTTGTGAGTGGAGCTCTTATGGAACTCACACCATTTTCCTATGTCCTTCTTTGTCTTCTAGGTGTTTTTATTTTCTTGCGACATCATCAGGTTGTTGTGGGTAACCTCACCCTAGATTTGTCATTTTCTCTATGGTTTGGGAGTGCTTTTCCCTTGCTTCAGATTAAAAAATCCAAAACTATGCTTATTCTATTTAAACTTTTGCTAATTCTTGACAGAGTAGCGGTACGTCATGCCAAGCGAGGAGTTTTCTAGGACCTCCATCTCATCCTAGATGTATTTGTGTAGATAGCCATTGTACTCGAGTACCAAATGTCACTCAGAATCCTTTATACCCAACTTTGTTCGAAGGGTATGAAAAACAATGGTAAATTATGGCACGTATTTATCCTTTCCTTATTTTAGCATGGTCCACTTTATGTATTTATCCTAATAGCTCTCGACAGGGTATTAATTCTCCTTGATGGCATGCCATAATGAATATGAAGTGGGTGTGGCTAAAAATTGTGAGGGTGTACTTTCGTCCTTCTTCTCACAGTAAGTTTCCCAATAGTCCTTGATGTGGGGGGTGGCTTTGAGAAGTGCAAAAGTAATATTTTCCTCGCTAGAGAAATCATGAACAAAAAGATATCCTTCTAGTAGATTTAACCATTTATCTATGGTACCGCATCGATCTAACCTTCAAATATAGGGATTTCAAAGTTAGTTTGTACCTTAAAGGATGTGGCACTTCTAGAGTGGTTTTTGGAAGTAGATGCATCACCTTTGGGTAGTCGCTGAAGGATCTAGACAAAGTTGTCCATCATTGTATTCCTCTGTCACTAAAGGGCTTCTTCAAGAAATATTTTGAACGGATATCATGCCCCCTCATATTTCTTCTCTTTCATCATGGGAGGTTGTCAATATTTGCGAGGTTGGTCTTTCAAATGCTCGATCAATTCGAGACCAAACTACTTATATCTCGAACTCATTGGGGGCATGCAAACAAAAACATAGAAAGAGCAGACTGCTCTCACTTATATGAACTTAAACAAGAATGAAACAAATCAGAGATATAACCATACATACATAGATTCAACATAAATAACACTTCATTTCATTAATATCAAATACTAAAATATGCTTACAAACAAAAATGGAAATAAACTAGCTCGGGCGATGGTGTCTTATCTCTAAGAAGAGATATGGAAGCTACATGCCTCTAAACTATGTTACAAGGAGGCTCAAGGGCATATTTATTACTAAACAATAATTGAAACCATAAAAACCCAAAACCCTAACCCCAGGAGATGGAACACCAAGAATTTGTGGGCCCCATTGGACTTAGTTGGGCAACCATCTTCCTGGGTCATAACTTGGTTATATTATCTCCGTTTGGCACATACGATACCTTATTGGAAATATTTCTTTGAGTAATATAGGATTTGTGATAGGCCCTTGGCTATGGCTCTAGGCCTATTGAAGACCTCAAAAAAGCCTCATTTAGGGGGAAAACGGCTCTAGAAGTTTAGGATCCGAAAAACTGCTAAAAATAGTAAATGTTACAATAAACAAGGAAACATATGAAACCGACTAGAGGCCCAAGTGGGAGAGGTAGGTGGTCACCAATATCCACGTCGATTAGTTTTTGGAGAGGTGTATTTTGAGTGTCTTGAGAATGAGAAAGTAGGGAAGAGAGATTCATATCTAACTCAACTAGGAGCAACAGAAGCACATGCATTTGTTGTAGAAAACGTACCAGAGATGGGAAAATCTTTAATGATGAAGAAAATCTTATTGAAACTACGCAAGGACATTTTTGAACCAATGCAAAGAAGAGCCTTGTTTATGTCCATTTGCGAGTATAGACGGAAGTGCTGCAAAGTAGTGATTGACGATGGAAGCACTAATAATCTAGTTTCCACAGAAATGGTGGAAAAAATAAAACTGAAAAGGCTGAAGCAGCCAACACCATATGAAGTGTCATGGCTATAGAAAGGTAACCAATTTTTGGTGTGTAAGCAAATCATAGTAGATTTCTAGATATGTAGATATAAGGATAAGATAGTTTGTGACATCATGCCAATAGATGTTTGCCACCTACTTTTTGGTCAAACTTTGAAATTTTAGGGGAAAGTGGTGCATGATAGAGAGAAAAACACTCACATGTTTGAAAAGGATTGTATAAAGCATACTCTTGTACCATTAAAGGAGGAGTGTAAAGGTAGGACATGTAGCTCAAAAGAACTATTGTTAGGAGGAAAATAAATTTTGTAATAAATGGAGAAAGATGATGTCAGCTATGTTGTGGTCTGAAAATCAAAGGTAATACTTCTATTCCACCTAAGAGAAGTATCAACCATCACATAGACTTGATACTTGGATCTGGTCTTTCGAATAAAGTTTCTCACTGAGTGACATCCAAGGAGAATAAGGAAATAAGGAAATATGTTCAAGGACTGCTATAAAAATGGTTGATAAGGGACAATTTGACTCCATGAGTTGTCCCTGTGGTACTTAGTCCAAAAAAATATGGAGAATAGAGGATGTGCATAGATTCCATACAAATCAAAAAAATCACAATTAGTTACATGTTTCCATTCCCATGGATGGAAGACATGATGGATTGTTTGAGTGGAGTAACTTACTTCTCAAAGGCTTATTTGAAGAGTTCTTACCATCATATCTAGATCTGAGAAGCGGACGAGTGGAAGACAATTTTCAAGACTAATGGTGGAATATAAATGGTTGGTCATGACATTTGGACTAACAAATGCACCCAGTCATTTCATGCGGTTGATGAATGAGGTCTTGAAGGAGTTTGTTGGTAAGCTTTTTGATGCTTGATTGTAGACTTCTGTGATCTATACTAATTTTGATAATGCATTTCAAATTAATCACATCATAAGTTGTTGGTCGGTGTTTAGAACCATTTAATGTAGTTCATCCTTATGAAAAAAGGGTGAAAAAATCAATCAATCAAAAATTTTAAATAGCAGGGATGTATTCAGTAACAGAGTTAGTCGTTAGGAAGTAAACATTTAGGAATTAGCCATTAAACATTAGTTGTTACTAGAATTATATATTTATTATTATTATTACAAATTTGATTTGTTTTATTTTATTTTATTTTATTTTTAGTTTTACTTAAAATAATGTTGAACTCAAATGAATTAAATTAAATTAATAATAATTTAACTTCCTAACGCCTAACTGTGGAACAAGATGCATCCTTATTATTTAAATATTCTGATTGATTTATTTTTTCACTTTTGTCCTGAGGATGAACCAAATTAGATGGTTTGAAATGTCAGCCACAAACTTATTATGTAATTAATCCAGAAGACATTATCAAAATAAGTTTGTTATTATTTATTTCAATCATATTTTGATTTTTAGCCAAATGAAGGATGAATGCCTTAGCCATGTAAGCTGTGTTCTAAAAAGGTTGTAGCAAGATAACTTTTTTGATTAACCTAAGGAAATGTACTTTCATGAAGTTTATGTTGGTATATTTAGGCTTTTTCATTTCAAATGATGGCCTGAAAATCGATCCAAAAGAAAATAGAGGCAATTTTATGTTAGTCTTCACCCAAGAACATTTTTGAGGTTAGGATATTTAATGGCTCAGATATAGCTTCTATCAAAAGTTCATCAAGAAATTTAGTGGTATTTTTCCACACATTGTTGAAATGGTAAAGAATGATAGAAAACCATATTTTTGGACAGTAGCAGTAGAGAAAATTTTCAAGATCGTGAAGAGGAAGATCACTCAAAAATTGGTGTTGAAACTACCTAACTTATATAAACTTTTCCAAGTGAGATGTGATGCTAGTAGAATAGTCATTGGAGCAGTATTGATTCATGAAGGAAAATAGGTTTCATATTTCAACAAGAAGTTGAATGATTCAAAATAGAAATACTACTCTTATGAAAAGGAATTGTAGACAGTGGTTCAAGCTTTGAAGCATTGGAGACACTATTTGATGTCTAGGGAGTTTGTTTTGTTCTCTAACAATTATAAATTACAATATATAATGGAGTAACATAAGTTAAACCATGAGCATTCCAAGTGGGTAGAATTTATACAAACTTTCAACTTTGTGTTGATGCTTTGAGCAAGAGGAGTTTGATCATGTGGGAATGCATGCATAGATTTTGGGCCTTGATTATTTGAAGGACTTGTATGAGGATGATGTTGATTTTCAAGAGGCATTTGATGCATGCAAAACCTGTGAGCATAGATAGTAGCCCATGGAAGGAGTTTATGTTGTATGATGGTTTGTTGTTCAAGAAAAATCGATTATGTATTCCAAGTTTCTCAGTGAGAGAGAATCTGATACAAGAACAGAAACATGGAGGATTGACAGGGAATTTCGGTGTGGACAAGACACTTGGGCAACTAAAACATTTTTATTTCTAGCCAAATATGACGGTATATGTGGAGAAATATGTAAGAAAATATAAAGTGTGTCAGCATGCGAAAGGGAGGAGTCAAAATGTTGGAATATATACTCATTTTCCAATTCCTAGTAGACCATAGGACCTGATGAGTATGGAATTTGTTTTGGGTTTACCAAGGACGTGGTGAGGTAATGACTCCATACTTGTAGTTATGGAAAGATTTACAAGGACATCTCATTCTATCCCATGTTGCAAGACAAGTGATGCTAAGAATGTGGCTTTTCTTCAATGATATTGTTTGATTGCATGGCTTGTAGAAGAGTATAATCTCTAACAGGGACACCAGGTTCACGAGAAATTTTTGTAGGACCTTATGGAATAAAATTGGAAAAAACTTGAACTTTAGTTCAACCTATCATCCACTGTCTAATGTGAAAACTAAAGTTGTGAATTGGAGTCTAAGAAACATATTGGGGAGCCTTGTGGGTGAGCATCCTAGGCAATGGTATCATGTGTTAGGTCAAGCTGAGTTTGCATACAATCATTTTCCAAATAGGAGCACGAGGAAGAGTGACTTACATGAGGAGATAAAATATAAGCTACAAGACAACAACTACAAGTATAAACAAATACAACATTTAAGAATGAGAGAGGTAAAATTTTTACATAGGGGAAATGGTCTTGTCCCACCGAAGGAAGGAGAGATTCCTAAGAGGAGAATATAATAAACTCAAAATGAAGAAAATAGGGCCTTGTAGAATAATAATAAAATTTTCGACAAATGCTTATAAATCCGAGTTACCTATGGGCATAAGTATCTCAACTATTTTTAATGTGACCAATTTGTTTCCATATCAATTTAGCGATGAAGGTGCATCTAAAACAAATCGAGCTAATGAAGAAGTTAGTGAATATATTTCCATGAATCAGATGCCTATGATAGAGGTTCTAGAGGATGAAAGAATATTTGACGCTATAGTTGGAAAGCATACTAGGGGAAAAAGTATCTGGAATTTTTGGTGTAGTAGAAGGATCGTCTAATGGAGGATTCTACGTGGATGAGTGTTGAAGCTCTAGAGAAATCATGTTTTTGTCTAGAGGACCTTATGAGTAGGAACTCATAATTTTTTTTTCTCCTTCTTGAGGAGTCTGATGTAGGTGCATTTGACCAAGCTCGAGAGATGAAGAAATTGAGAAAATATTAACAATGTGGTGTAATGGTCACATGTTAATGCTGGAAAATGATCTTGATCTTTTGTTAGAGTTCTGAGTATTTAATTTAGGTGTAGGATTGGGCTATTCCTAAATAATTCAAAGAGTTTAGAATTTAGGAGTTATTTCTCATTGTAATTATTATCTCACATAGTTTTCTTTTTGACTTCCCTCATTTGGGATAGAAGGGGAATCAAACCATTTTCTCAATTTTGTAAATAAAATGGACTTCAAATTGGATGAAGAGTACTCCTCTCTTTCCTATGAGTATGTATGTTTGAAGTGAATGAAATTAAGGTTTTGTATATTATTTATAACCTATGTTATTTTCTCTCCTCTAGCTCCAATTGAACTTTTTATGCATTTATTTAAGATTTAGAATTTGTTTTGACCATTTTTGAATTGTTATATGCCTGTCAAAATTAGACTTTAAGTTATGGTTATTTGTGTGTGTTTCGTTTACTATGACCCTTTGAACTTTTTTCCCAATGCTTCTACTTTTTACAGGAAATTACACGTTCTTTTGATTAGAATTAAGACTATTAACTTTGAGTGAAAGTGTAATCCTTGATGATGAAAGGTGAGGGGTAACATTCCCTGAGTTGGGGGATGAGTCAAGACTGTGGAGAATTGATTTTTCATAGGGGAAAGTCATTTCACATTCCTAAAATTTGAAAAGTAGAGCTTTTAAGGAGGGTTACCAAATTATCTCGTAGCACATGCATGTTTTTTCTAGCGCTGCTAAATCACTTCATAGCGCCTACACAAAAAAAAAATTCGGTAAGATTTTGGTTCCTAAGTATACTTTTGGCCATTCCATTTTTATCATCCAAGATTTCTCTAAGTGTGCAAGAGTATGAGAGAATGATAGAATGAAAAGAGAGCTCAAACTCACAATTTTTCAAAGGCTAGCAATTGTTTCTCTAAAGTATTTTATCATTGAGGCCTCTATTCTCTTCATTTTCCTTGTAATTTCCCCTGCATGTAAATATGTGTCTCTTCACCTTACTTTTCTCCTATTTTTGTTTGTTTCCATAAATAAATGTTAGTTATTGCCTCTTTTCATTTGATAATACCTTTGCCAATTTCCATAGCCATTAATTAATCACAAGTGATGCCCATTGAATTGTTTTTCCCACCATTCAGCTTCGAATATGTGTCCCATGACCTTGGTCTTATTTTATTTACATAAATAATCAGCTAGGGATATTACAGTGGCTCTGTAATTCAATTTATTGGGTATGAATTGAGTTGTAGGTTTCCCAAGCTATGTAGCTAGTAACAATTTTGATAGAAAATGTCCTTTTTGACAGTTTTTTCTTGCCGTTGGATAGTTGTTGTAGATAATTGTGGTTGTAGGTTATACTTCCATAAGGTTGCAGTGTTGGCACACAACTGCACTACAATACGTGGAAGGCATGGATCTATAGCTAGCTATTGGAGGTCGTGGCTATTCGGTGACATCTTTAATGATGGGTATAAATGACAACCTGTGGCTTGCTATGAGGCGACTGCTAAAATTCATTAATTATTTTTTTAATGTAATTATTTATATATATAGTTTTTATATAATTCTTTTCTTTTAATATTATATATTTTCACTTTTTTTAATTTTTCTCTTTTATTTATTTGTTTTTTTACTCTTTTTTGTCAAGCTTCCTATAGATGCAATTTACTTTTATTCTTTAGTTTTAGGTCGCATTTTTTAAAATATTTTCTTTCTTTCCTTTTTCTTTTTCTTTCAATATTTCATAATTTTTTTTAAATGGCCAAGGGCCTAAATGAAGAACTAGTGTAATAGAGAAACTCCAAACTTTGTGTAGCGAAACAATTGAATTGTGATGACAACAAAGTTGACAAAGGATTGATAGCCAAAGGTCAAATCATACAGGTTCTCTATGGAGCATAATAGTATCGAGAGGGTTAAACAACTCTGGTATCAATGTAATGAATACAATTTTAATACATTATTGGTATGCTCTGATACCAATGTAAAATAATCTTGAAATATGTAAATATCCATGATAGGAAAAATATATTTATACAAAAATGTAAAAAAGATATGATATATGTTTTGATTACAATTGAGGGTCCCATATATATATACGTAGAGAGGTACCCTTTCCCGAATGGTCATGTCGTTAGACACATGCCTCTTCAATACTAATTATTAGTTAATTAATCATTATTCATTATATATATATATATATATATATATATATATATATATATATATATATATATATATATATATCGATATATATATATATATATATATATATATATATATATATATATATATAGATATAGATATAGATATAGATATAGATATATATATATATATATATATAATATATATATAGATATATATATATATATATATATATATATATATATATAGAGAGAGAGAGAGAGAGAGAGATTATTCATAACACGAGTACGCAATGAATCATACTCCAAGAGAAATGTCTTAGTGAAAGGTAACATTGCTAATACAAGAAAAATGCACATGACCTATTTTAAATATGAGAAGGCATGCTCTATGGCCACACTCCATGCATAATCATTTTGTTATAATAAGGAAGTTAAGGGAGTAATAACTCTTCCATGAATTTTCACAAACTTCATGTTAGAGCTTATAATTCATAAGAAGTCACACAAGCTCTTCAATTTCTTGCGATATGGCCAATATTTAATAGATGTGACTTCGATGGGATAGATTCATACTCCATTTTGACTAACAATATGACATTAGTATTCAACCTATGAAGCCCAAAAGGAACTTTGGATCATTTCATTAATAATTGGTGATATCTCAAGAGTTATAAGGCTCAATAATATGATCTATGAGGTGTTCACTGTTTTGTTGTAGATCAATATATCATCAAATAATACCATCATGGAATTGAATAGGAATAATAAAAGGTCTTGTTCCTAGGGCTTTAGAATGTGATTGGATCATTGAAAATTCCCAAGAGAATCATTAAATTATAATGAATACCTCCATTTATCGTAGGGATGTCTACCTCTTTCATCCTAATTTGATGCTATCCAAAATGAAGGTCAAAGTTAGAGAAAATGTTGTCTCCATGAATTTTATCCAATAGATAATCGACCACGAGAATAGAAAATTTTTCCTTGATAGTAAACTTATTGAGAGCCCTAGAATTAGGAAAAGCATACCAATTACCTTCCTTCTTTACTCCCATGACAGTTGTTGATGAGTAAGGGCTAACACTAGGACTTATGACTATCTCATTCAATAATAATCGAATGATATTTTCAATTTCATTCTTATGTGTAAAACAACACTAATAATGACACACATTGGGTGGTTGAAAACATACAATGAGTGGAATATGATGGTCATTCTTCTATTGATTTTTGGTAGCTAGGGAGGTACTCCAATCCCTAGGGTTCAGGGCTTGGAGGTTGGTGTGCCAGAAAAGCACTTTGTGGGCTTGGAACACAAGGTGTGGGCTTTACAACCAAGCTTGTGGGTGTGAATCCATGGGGATTTTTGGACATGAAATGGTTTGAGTTTATATAGGACCCTTAGAGCAATCAAGAGCAACGAAAATCACTCAAATATGAGTTATCTATCATGATATATTAATTTTTTTAACTGGTTGGTTTTTGTGACACAAAATTTAGGTTGGCTTGGTGATTTTTGTGTCACATGATAGTTAGATGACACCACATGGAGCCCTTATGTTTTTTATAAATATAAGGCGAGTTGGGAGGCATTTTTGATATCCCAAGTGAAACATTTATGGTAAACCAACTTTTGTAGTAGCCACAACTCTTGAAGGACGCCAAGTGAGTTTGGGGACTATTTGTGGATTCTTTGAGTGTCTTGGAAAGTACAAATAGGAGCAGAGGAAGGCCACATCCTCAAGTGACAATTTTTGGTTGTTTTATGTGATTATTGGTGGTTGGTTGTCATAATTTAAGGGTGTTTCAAGTCTTGGTATGAAGTTTGAGGAGGGTCGCAGGCCTATATCACTCTTATGATGAGTCACGGGTATGTTTGGAGGGATTAAACCAACCCATAACTCAAGCACATAATATCATCACTCAAGAAGAAGGTAGTCGTAGTTGTTAGGAGGCAATTTGGAAGAGTCTGAGTTTAATTTTGTGGACTTTCATCTTTCCAAAACCACTCCACCTAGCCTATACAAAATTGCACTGGATTTGAGGTATTTTGTTGATTTTATGTTATATTGTTGCTAGGTGCATTAAGTCCTTATGTGGAAATTTTTTTTTCTATGGTATTGGGAATTTGTGTACTATTGGAGGCAAACATGAGAGTTCCAAAGTAGAGAATTAAGTGTACGATCTTGTTGGATTAAGGCCACTAGGAGTGGTAATTGTTGGAGCTAAAGGTTTGGATAGCTAGAGGAGCAGTTTGTTGCAGCCTATGTTCATTGTTGGAGAAGTGAGATTTGATGATGATAAGTGGAAAACCTTGTGCTCTATGTTTGATCCAAAATGGATCTATGATAGACTTCTAAGTCTAAGGTGTTCCTCACAGGGGAAAATTAAAGTCCAAGAATGCCCTTGAAAATAGCTTCATTGCGTAGATCTTTTCATTCTAAATCTATTGCAACTTGAATGGGATAAAATGGACTTCGGGTGAAGAAGTTATCACAAAAACAAGTTTTCCTTTGTCCTTTGAAAAGGAGGAAAATTATTATATAAATGTGACTTAAGGGAAAAAAAAAAATTTAACATAAAAACCCTTAGAACCCATCCCATTGCATTATTTTATCACATCGCAATTACTAAAGCGAAAGGACTTAAAACAGGTGCAAAGGCTTCAGCAAACTTGACGGATTTATAAACCAAATAGGAAAACTTTTTGAGTTCTGAAAGGAAGGGGTAGTAAGCGGTATTTCAGGCAGGCCTCAAGCAGTGAGTGGTATTGGATGGGCTCTGCCTGATTCCATACATTGACTGAGGCGTGGTACGATGGACGAAAGAGGAAATCACTCTTTTGGGCGGTTAAACCCCATGTAAGTTATGCACCCGAAATGGACTGTCAGCCATTAGATTAGCGGCCCTGGATCAACGATCAGGATTTGATCGGCATGACCAAAGGGAATACTGTCAAGCAAATGCGATAGCGATATGTGTCATGCGATATCAGCCGTTAGATCGGGAAAGGAATGGACGACCCAGATTTAATCGACGGTCGGTGATCGATAATCCCCGATTGCAGGGCCAATATGATTGCAATTGCGGTAAGAGATTAAGGGCAAGACCCGATGGGAATTATAAGCCCAATTGCATAATATTTGAAATCTAGAAATTTGAAATTTTCAATGTATTTCCCATGTAAATGGATTTTTGGCCATTTGGCCATTGACGATGTGATTGTGATATTGTGATGGATGACAGACCCAAAAGGGATTATAGACCTGATTTCATAGATTTTGAAATCTGACAATTCAAGATTTCTATGTATTCCTGTGTATTGAGGTTTTTAGAGTTCTCGTCTAAGCGATAGCGATAAGAGATATTTGGACAGACACGATACGTTTATAGGGTTAATTCCATAATATTTGAAGTCTGGGCTAAAGGCGCATGATTTGTTTTGCATGCATTTCCTGTGTATTTCGATTATTTGGTTGACATGGCCAGAGGAAGAAAAATCGACCGGGTTTTCCTGCCTGCCCATTCTTTTCCATTTGTAAATGGATTCTTGTGAGGAAATAGTCCAGTTCTTCAATGATGGAGGACCGTAACTGATGCATGATAAAAACACAGAGAGCACAAGTGTTGAACGTAGCTGAAGGTTGCTGAGGGAGCTAAAGGACTGAAAGAGGTCACTCGAAGTTTGCTAAAGAATCGCTTCGAGGTCAGGCGAATTACAGAGGCATGTAGAGGCCAAGAGAGAGCTCAGAGAAGCCAGAGCCAAGAGCCAAGAGCTAGAGCCAGAGCCAAAGCCAGAGTGAGAGCCAAAGCCACGAGTGAGAGCTAAGAGCTACAGCTAAAGCCAGAGCCAAAGCTAGAGCCAGAGCCAGAGCCAGAGCCGAGAGCCAAGAGCCAGAGCCAGAGCTAGAGTCAGAAAGCTAGAGAGCTTCAAAGCCAGTGATGAGATGGTGTTTTAAGCCCATTTTGTTCAGTGTAAACCAGTGGAGTTGAGCATGGAGCTTGTAAAAGGACTTTTCCATAATCCTAGAGAGCCTAGTCGAGTTGACTAGAGCTTAAGGAGATGTAGCCCAAGTGTTTTGGGTGAAATCCATATTATATTGCTATTATGTGTGATTTCTTGTTTTTGCATTGTATTTGTTGTTATATGTTTTTTATCAGTTCAAGCAAATAAACCTAAGGAACATAAACATTTTAAATACAAACACAAACATACACCTATTTTCAAGCACTTTTTAATTCCTCAATTGGTTAATCATAAGGTCTTGGGAATATTTAAGCTTTGGAAGTGGGAGAGGTTCTTGTAAGCTTGACAGGAAGCCTTTTGTGCCCATTTTCAGATCAGGTGGTATGAAAGCCTGAGATTGATTGACCCCGCCTTTAGGAAGGTGATATCAAAGCTAATTATACTAGAGCAAGTGGTATCAGATGAGAATGCTTTATTGACAGAGCAAAGATTGCTTGTCTAAAAGGTGTTTGGGCAGTCAAGGATTGATTGTCTGGTTGATTGTATGCTTGTTTGCAGACTGACTATTGTTTGAGTTTGCAAAGGTGAAGGGAAAGCTATTGATAGCTCAATCAAGGAAGGACAAGAATGAAAAAGGGTTGAAGGCATTCTTCTTATCCCAAAGGACCTCAAAACAATCCTCGAAGCATAAGACGTTTGTTGCAAAAGGTTGCTTGATAAGCTCTTTCTTAATCTTGTTTGAATTTTTTTTGTTCATTTGCATAATGACAACTTCTACAAGTGAGTCCTCAAATTCCTACTTCATCACAAGATTATTTGATGAAGACATGAAGCAAAACTTGTTCATCATGATGGGCAAGGTAAGAGAAGTGTATGAAGATGGAAGGAAGAGTAGCATACTGAGACAGTAGTTGAATTCCATGGAGGAAGAGAAGCAGTTACTTTCTAACAAATTGCAGGAAATGGAGAGGAAACTTCATATTGCAAATATGAACCTGAAAAGGATTCATGAGTTGGAGTCACTACTCTTTGTTGTCAAAGAAGCCTTAATCAAGTATCATCTTGAAGAAGAGGTAAACCATTCTAGTTTGTATTCAAATTCTTCTAAGAATGCTTGTATTGGTTCTTTTAAAAAGCATACCAGAGGCATAGGTTTCAAGCTAATGTCCAAGATGGGCTATGAGGGAAAAGGCTTGGGTAAGGAGGCACAAGGTATTGTTGAACCAATAATGGTTGAGGAAAGGCCTAAGTATTTGGGTCTTGGCTATGGACAATCTTATGGAGAAAGCTCCAAAGCTACCATGAAGGCCATTGAAACAACTCCAAGAATGAGTTTCATTGTAGGTCCTCTACCTCAAGAGTGTGAATATAGTATTCAGGAGGAATGCAATAGCTTGAAACATCATTTGCAGGATTCAGGTGTTTAGAAGCACGCACTTGAACCAGAGAGTTGTGGAAACTCTTAAAGACTTGAAGAGATTGATGGTGTTCCAAAGGGAGCCACTTCTTCATTTGATTCAACTCCTCATGAAGGCAATAAAGGTGAAAGAGAAAGGTATACATCTGGTTCTTATCTTCCTTTTGGTTTTGCAAAGCATGATAAATTTCCACATAGATATGGGAAAAGAATTTAATGTTTATTTTGTGGTTTGGATAACCATAATGTTTATACATGTTAGAAGAGAATGGCCACATACAAGAAACTTTTGAAGGAAAGGAAGCAAGAAACCAAAGGTCCATTGGATAAGGCAAATCATGTTGTCAAGAGGATGCACATGTGTTGCACTTACTACCATAAGCAAGGGCATCTTGTTGAGACGTGTTGGACTCTGAATAAAGCAATGATTCCACTAAAGTTGAAGAAGGTGGAAAGAGAAGATGGTAGAAATGGAAAGGAAGCTTCCATGGATGATGTGTTTCAGGATGATTCACATGTTGATGTTGATGTGTAGGAATTTACAGGGTAAGTTCCTCAGACAGAACACCCAAAGGACACCGCTCACAACCAGATCGCAGATCAATACACCAGTATTTTGACGTGGTTAAAACCCTCAAAGAGGGAAACAGTCCACAGCCTGAGCCAACGTGGCCACTTCAGGCAATTTATTAATAAAAGAATGAAAATTTACATATGTTTCTGATTTTCCGAGATCACACTAAGGTGCAGGGAAAAGAGCATACACATGAGAAAAATCCTTCCTTTCTGTTTCTGATTTGCCCAGATCGCACAAAGTCGCAGGGAAAAGAGCATACGCAGAAATGAAAGGTATAGATCTGGTTAAAAAAAAGCTAAATAAACCGAAACCGAAATAAGCAGAGAGAAAATAACAGTAAACTGCAAATAAACACTGTATACCTCCATATCTTAAAAATGATGCAGCTAGGGCTACCGAAAACCTTTTCGCATGAAACGAAAGGGGTTCCTCACTGGAACAGATGCTCCCAACACAACAGAGCAGTCCTCTCGGCCCGAAAGCAGTCAGAAATAGCAGATCTAGGAAACGGCAGTCGGATGCAATTCTATCGGCTTCCGATTTGGATCACCAACAGACGCGGCCCTCAAATAGCTCTGATACCATGTAGGAATTTACAGGGTAAGTTCCTCAGACAGAACACCAAAAGGACACCGCTCACAACCAGATCGCAGATCAATACACCAGTATTTTGACGTGGTTAAAACTCTCAAAGAGGGAAACAGTCCACGGCCTGAGCCAACGTGGCCACTTCAGGCAATTTATTAATAAAAGAATGAAAATTTACATATGTTTCTCTCATGCACGGATTACCCTACAAATGACCCTCCATGCGCTTTAAATAGGATTCATGGACCAATCGGGTGTCAAGCCACGGATCAATTGTCGGTAATACCCAGGAGAGAATGAACCGTCGGATTGTAAGTTACAAAATGTACAACGGTAAAGAAACACACTTTACCTAACTCTATACCTAACTCTATACTAGACCAAGTTGTACTTAACTATTTCCTATGTGTCAGAATATCCTAACACATGTGCAGACAAAGGAAAGACCTTTGAAATGGATTGGTAAGAAATGGTTAGAGTTCTTCTCCAATTAAGATTGCATGTCTATGGATGCATGTATTTTCATTTCTTTGTTAATGGAATGAAAGTTGCAAGATTTTACCAAGAAGGTGAATGGAAAAGTTGAGTAGGAGACTCACTTTGTTGCTACAACATTATATTTCATTTCAACTTCAAAAGTACAGTGTGCTTAAGCGAAAGTTGAAGGATGAAATGCATGCATGAGAATGATGTGCATGAACACAGGGATGTTGATGATTTCCTTGTATTTTAACATGTATGTGTAATTAACTTGCAGAGTTGATTTCTTTGATATGCATGTAATGCAATGTTGACTTGGGAGAAGTTAACTTGGTCTCCAAGATAGAGATAATGATGAAGTGTTACATCTTTTGAAAAAGCGTCCTAATGGTATTTTTCTACATGCTTGACTGGAAGGGTCATTTTTTTTAAAGGCATGTTTTGTGGGCTTGTTATCTAGCCCTTCATTTGTATGCAGATGTAAGACATGGAGGTATTCACAAGATGTCAAATCTATTTCGTTTGTTGAAGTAGGATTTTAGGCCATCCAGTTGTTGTTTGTATTTCTACTATTGTTAACAGTTGTTGTTGACAGCTTGTCAAATAGGTAGAAATGAAAATTTTGTGAAGCAAATGTGACTTCACATTGGTTTGAGACACCTTGGATCAATGATCAAGGCAGAGAAGTTCAAACTACCTTCTGTGACCATCTTAGCAGGAGCCCTACATGAAGTCAAGGAGGAAACTAGTTCTTCCCAAGAGGACCAGCACACCCAGAAAGGAGAGTGGTCAAAAGCTTTGGTTCAGAGGCACTATGCAGAGCCAACTATATGGAGGCTAAAAGAAGAGGGTGTTGTTACTCTCATTTACTATTCAGATCATTATATTAGTCTTTTGGAGACCAAAAGTTCTTTTAGTGGGAAGGTGTGATCCAAAATGGATCTAAGATAGACTTATAAGTCTAAAGTGTTCCTCATAGAGAAAAATGAAAGTCTAAGGATGCTCCTAGAAATAGCTCCATTGCATAGATATTTTCATTATGAATCTACTGCAACTTGAATGGGCTAAAATGGACTTTGAATGAAGAAGTTATCGCAAAACGAAGTTTGCCTTTGTCCTTTGAAAAGGAGGTAAATTATTATATAAATGGGAGTTAAGGGAAAATGTGTGTTTTAGCATAAAAACCTTTAGAACCCATCACATTGCATTATTTTATTACATCGCAATAAACAAAGGGAAAGGACTTAAAATAGGCGCAAAGGCTTCATCGGACTCGACTGATTTATAAACCAAACAAGAAAACCTTTTGAGTTCCAAAAGGAAGGGGCAGTAAGTGGTATTTCAAGCAAGCCTCAAGCGATAAGTAGTATTATATGGGCTCCACCTGATTCCATACACTGACTGGCACATGGCAAGATGAAGGAAAGAGGAAATCGCTCTTTCGGGTTGTCAAACCTCATGTAATTTATGTGCCCAAAATGGACTGTTGGCCATCAGATTAGCGGCGACGGATCAACAGTCAGCATTTGATCGGTGGATCGGCAATCGGCATGCCGAAAGGGAAGACGCTCGAGCCAATGCAATAGCAATATTCGACGTGCGATATCACTCGTCAGATTGGGAAAGGAATGGATGGCCCAGATTTAATCGAGGATCGACGATCTTTGATACCAGGGCCGATATGATTGCGATTGTGATAAGTGATTAAGGGCCAAACCCAATGGGAATTATAAGCCCGATTGCATAATATTTGAATCCAGAAACTCAAATTTTCAATGTATTTCCTGTGTAAATAGGTTTTTGGCCATTTTGCCATGCGACAATGCGATTGCAATATTGTGATGGATGGCGGACCCGAAAGGGATTATAGACCCGATTTCATAGATTATGAAACCTTGGAATTCTGGATTTCTGTGTATTCTCGTGTATTGAGGTTTTTAGACCTCCTGCCTAAGTGATAGCAATAAGCGATATTTGGACGGACCCTATAGGTTTATAGGTCTGATTCCATAATATTTAAAGTTCGGGCTAAAGTCCCATGATGTGTTTTACGTGTGTTTCCTGTGTATTTCCGTTATTTCACTCACATGGCCACAGGAAGGCAAAATGACTGGGTTTTCCTGCCTGCTTATTCTTTTCCATTTGTAAACGAATTCTTGTGATGAAACAGTCGGGTTCTTCAATGATGGAGGACTGTAACCGATGCATGATAAAAACACATAGAGCACAATTTCTAAAGGTAGTTGAAGGTTGCTGAGGGAGCTAGAGGACCGAAAGAGGTTGCTGGAAGGTTGCTGAAGAATCACTTGGAGGTGAAGAGAATTACAGAGGCATGCAGAGGCCGAGAGAGATCTCAGAGAAGCTAGAGCTGAGAGCCAAGAGCTAAAGCTAGAGCCAAAGCTAGAGTGAGAGCTAGAGCCATGAGCCAGAGCCAAGAGCTAGAGCTAGAGCCATGAGCCAGAGCCAAGAGCTAGAGCTAGAGCCAGAGCTAGAGCCAAAGCCAGAGCCGAGAGCTAGAGCCAGAGCCAGAGCTATAAAGCCGAAGAGCTTCAGAGCCGGGGATAAGATGGTGTTCTAAGCCCATTGTGTTCAGTGTAAACCAGTGGAGTTGAGCGTGGAGCTTGTAAAAGGACTTTGCCATAATCCTAGAGAGCCTAGTCAAGTTGACTAGAGCTCAAGGAGACATAGCCCAAGTGTTTTGGGTAAACTCCATATTATATTGATGTTATGTGTGATTGCTTATTGTTGCATTGTATTTGTTGCTTTATTTGCTATTATATGTTTTATATCACTTCAAGAAAATAAACTTAAGGCACATAAACAGTTTAAAGATAAACACAAGCATACACCTATTTTCAAGCACTTTTTAATTCCAAAATTGGTTAATCATAAGGTCTTGGGAATATTTAAGCTTTGGAAGTGGGAGAGATTCTTGTAAACTTGACAAGAAGCCTTTCGTGCCGCATTTTCAGATCAATGTTAGTCTTCATTGGAGCAACACAAGAAGACTATAGTGGGCAGAGAAGTCCCACAAGAGCCAAGGATAATTAGTGGGAAGAAGTCTCAAAGTGTTGGTGCCTTAAACGACAAAGGAGCAGCTAGTGACCATAAATACCATATGTGTTTATGATAGATGGAATTATGATCAACTAGAGGGAATGTTATGGAGATTGAGTTTAATGACCTAAAGGAGTTCGTGCATTGATAGACGCAGGTGTTATAGAATAGGAGCGAATGACATGCAGTGTATGGGATCTGATAAAGTAGTTGTGATGGTGCACTACATTAGCGAGATCATCATATTATCTTGTATCCTGTATTCTTTTTACTAGACGATATTTTAGGGCCATTATCACTAATACGCGATCCCTATATTGTTTTGTTATATCAGTTGGATTAATATACTAAAGATTAGTTTATTGTATATATTTGTGTAAAAGTTGTGTATATTTTGTGCACTCGTAGATTAACTGTTGTATATGGTTCCATTGTGAATTTAGACTTGTTGTGATACTTGGTTTGGTAGTGTCAGTGATTTACGTTTCTGTAGTAGACATGAGTACTTTGGAAAACGAACATGGTATAAGAGCTACTTTAAAGGGCCAATGAATAAGAGTGTACACAATGAAGTACAACCTAAGAGGGAGTTGGTCACATTATTAGTGAAGGGCTCACAACAATGTCGATTTTGCAGGTTAATATCTGTTATGAGGACACGTTCAAAGGGTTTTCCAACTATACTCTATGGAAGGAAAGGATAAAGTCAGGCTTATAGGTGAGCAGGATGTGGGAATTTGGAGAGAAAGACACCAAGAAGCCAACTTTCCATAAGGGGTTTGAAGTGTATGAAGAATTGGATACAAAGGGGAAGTTTATAATCCTAGATGGCGTGAAGGACTCTTTAATACCTCAATTGTCTATGAAGAACTCTATACATGATATGTGGGTAGCTCTTTAGAATTTGTTCCAAAATAAGAACGAGAACTGAGTGTTGGTATTGTTATATAAGTTGAAATCCACTAAGATGATACAAGGTGAAGGGGTAACTTCATATCTAACAGGGTTGTCTCAGGTGAAAGATGAGATTGCACCATCACTGTGACTATTTCAAATCTCGAGACGGTAAGGATTTCCTTGAAAGTGTTTACTCTAGAGTGGAAATCATTTTTTAAGGGGATCGTTGCGAGGGACAAGCTAACAGACTGGAATAGGCTTTGGGATGACTTCATTTTGGGAAGAGTTACAAGATGAGGAGCTTCATCCAAAGAATCATGCTTGCGATGATAACGAGGCACTTGTAGTAAGAATGAAGGGAAAGTAGAAGAAGGACTTGATTAAGATCAAGTGTTTCAATCATGCCGAGATGGGTCATTTTCCAACGATATGTCCGATGAGGGAGAAGGGAGATGATAATAAGAATAAAAGGATTAGGTTGCACATGTTGCCACTTTTTTCAAGCTAGATGATCTCTTTAGGATGTTGGAGGAGGAATTTGCCTTAGTCTCTCATTTCTCACAGGGTACCATCAATGAGGTTGCATGGTATAGGGATAGTGGAGTGTAGAAGCATATGATAGGGTCAGAGGAGGTATTCAAGATTCTATATGAGCAGGAATTGAAATTGCACATTGTGTTGGGTGATAAGAGTCAGAAAGAGATATGGGGATCGAGTTTTGTGGAATTCAAAATGGAGTCACGACAAGTGGTACGTGTCCAAGGTATATTGTTTGTACCAGGACTTAGACATAGTGTGATGTTTGTCTCAATGATCAAGATTAAGTGGTTTGAAGTCTTATTCCAAGATGGAAAGGAAAAAATTAGGACTGGAGGCTCTATCTCTGTAGGTGTTGTGATTGGAGTTAGAGAGCATGGCTTATACAGGTTCATGATCAAGCCTATAGAGCATGGGAAGAAGAAGAAGGAATATTAGGCGTACGTTCCAGAGAAGTAGGTGCAAGTGCAAGCTTCAAAGGAGTATGTACAGGTTCTAGAGAAGACGGTGTTGGTTCCTAAGGCTGAAGGGGGGTCAAGCTCTAAAGGGAGCTTGTATATTGATAGGGATACTTTGTAGCCCAAGAAGAGCGCTTGGTCAAAGGGAAATAAGGGTGCTTCAACAATTTCCAGGACAGAAACATGGAGAAAGTGGAAAACATTCCAAGATAATAAGAAGCATATAACGCTTCTGATGATGTGACACTTCTGAGAGAGGAATAGTCCATGCTACAAGGATTGCTACAGTTTTGGGTGCGAGGAGTTGGGCAAGTGTTGCCAGCAGTGACATTGATGATGATGAGCTACTTACTAGTCTTGGAAGTACCTCTCTCAATAAGAGGGCGTGTAGAGTTTTGGTAGCTTGGGAGGTACTCCAAGCCCTCACATTCGAGGTTTCGAGGTTGGAGTGCCATAATAATCACTTTGTGGGCCTAGAACCTAAGTTATGGGATTTGTACCAAAGAGTGTGGATGTCAATCCGTGGGGTGTTTTGGACATTTGATGATTTGCAGTTGATAAAGGACCTCGAGAGCAATGAAAATCACCCGAATTTGAGTTGTCTATCATGAGATATTAATTTTTGAAATTGATGATGGGTTTTTGTGAT